>JARQOD010009628.1:0-30612 GCA_033576555.1 Oophaga sylvatica
ATAACACCGCTTGCAACACACTCAAACACCAAAGGAACAAAATGGCTGGGAAATAAACTCTAACCAATTGAGCTTAGAACAATAAGGGCTCAAACAAATTTATACAGATTCATTCCGATCTGTGGTTGCATGAAGGTTTCAATGGCAACTCCCAAGCAACAACCGGAATTTTAAAGGAAACCAATCAACAATAATCAATGCAGCCGGGGAAACGCACCATCCCAGCACCGAGCCGACAGAATTAACTCCCTAGCTGCCAAACACAAAGAAACAGCAGCTCAGCTGTGAGAAGTCAAAATGTGCAACCCGACGAACTTCGTGGCAATGCACACATACAGTACCCCCCCCTTCTACGAGGGCCCTCCGGCCCTCAGGGCCAGGCCTGCCCGGGTGAGTTTGTGAAGGTCCGAACCAAACGATCTCTTAAAAACAACGCGGGACCCCGTCCTCTCCTCTGGACCATACCCCTTCCAATGCACCAAATACTGAAGGGACCGGCGATTCAGACTGAGTCAATGTTTCTTTGATACTTAAATTCCAAGTTACCATTGACCAACACAGGAGGAGGAGGTAAGGTGACGAATACTGGGCCACATACCTTTTAATAATGACTTGTGGAACACATTATGAATTTTAAACGAGGAGGGAGGTCCAGACAAATGCCACAGGATTAATTATGGAACGATCCGTAGGGCCCGATGAATCTGGGACCCAGTTTCCAGGGGGACTTTAAGTTTTAATATTCCTGGTGAACAACCATACAGATCGTTCACATTCGACTGGACCAGAAACCCTCCTCCAATCGCCATAATTTGTAAGGTTCCCATCGCACCAGATTATTCAATACACCCTCCACACAAACAAGTGACGCGAGAAACGTCCTCCCAGGAACCCCAAAGGGCCCCCCCCTTGAAAGTACAAAACGGGATGAAAACATATCCCCAAAAAAGGGGACTTACCAGTGACTCGCTCCGCCTGTTGTTAAGAGCAAACCGGCCAGAGGCAAGAAAGAAGACCAGTCCTCTTGGTTCTCTGAGAAAAACCCGGAGTATGTCCTCTAAGCTCTGATTCAAACGCTCTGTCTGACCATTGGTTGCGGATGAAAAAGCGAGGAAAATGACAATTGCATCCCCACGTAAACAAAATGCCCCAAAATTTGGACCAAATGAGCCCCCTATCTGACACCACACAGAAGGCAACCCATGAAGTCTAACATCCCCTAATGAACACCGCCCGAGTTTTAGCATTAGGGAGTGCAGGAAAGCAACGAAATGTGCCATCTTACTGAACTGTCAACAACCCCATATGACAGTATTCCCTGACGACGGAGGAAAGGTCCGTAATGAAGTCCATAGATAAATGAGTCCCTGGACGCTCCGGAAGTTTCAGGGTAAAAGGGCCCAGACGGACGGGTATGAGGGGTTTTTAGAGCGAGCAACACCCACAGACGCACAAAAGTTAAACATCTTTATTAGCATTAGGCCACCAAAAAACCGGCGAGAAAGGAATCTAAAGTAGCTTACTCCCTGGATGTCCGCTAGAGCAAATTATAAGTGCCTCAATAACCTTTTGTCTCAACAGATTTGGGACAAACAGTCCCCGGAGGTCCGGAGGGCGTCCCCCGAGCCCTAACACCCCTCCTCAAGCTCAGAAAAATACAGCCGACCTACAACCCCCCTCCTGAAGGTAGGACTCGGGTCCCTTTTCCCGGCCCCTGGGGAAAGCGAACAAGGATCAGCTTTACTTCTTAGACCCCGGGCGATAAGTACGCAAAAAAACCTGGTAAAAAACAACGCCATCAGCTTGTCTGGAATTCAGACGCTTAGCGGATTCCAAATACAACCGGTTTTGTGTCAGTAATAACGGTAACTGGGTGGACTGCCCTCTCCAAAAGTGACGCCATTCTTCAAAAGCTAACTTAATGCCAAAAGTTCCCTATTGCCGTATCATAATTCCTTTCGGCGGAGACAATTTCTTAGAAAAAAACCACGGATGCCATTTACCAGGGGACGGACCCTGGGACAAATATAGCACCCCCCCCCTACGTCAGACCTCCACCCCCACAATGAACGGCTGAGTCATCTGGTTGGATGGAACGGGTGCCGAAGCAAAACATTTCTTCAAAGAGGAAAAGGGTTGGCAAGCTTTTGTCCGACCATTTAGAAAAATCCGTCCCTTTTTGTCTTCATGAGAGGTTTGCGAAGATGAAAATACAAATAAATTTCCGGGTAGTTAAACCCCAAAAACGCGCAGAGCCTTAAGACCCCTGGCTGATCCCATTCAAGCACTGCTCTCACCTTTTCAGGGTCCATACGGAAACGGAGGTGACACCAAAAAACCCCCAAAAAATGAAGTTCCTGTACGGCAAAACACAATTCCCAGTTTGGGTAATTTATTGTCTCGCAAGATCTGCAACACCTGTCTCACTGCTCCTGAGAGACACAAGATCTGGCGGTAAATTAAAATTCGTCCAATATACACCACAAACACCCCACAAGGTGACGAAAAATGTCATTAAACAAAATGTTTGGAAACTGCTGTGCATAGCCAACCAAAAGGCATGTAGTTTCTCATAATGCCCTCCGGCGTTTTAAACGCCGTTTTCCACTCTTCCCCCTCTTTTAACCTAATCAGATTATACGCCCCCCCTGAGATCCAATTTAGAAAACCTTTGGCGCCAACAATTTGATTGAAGAGATCAGGAATAAGAGGGAGTGGATACGGACTCGAAATAATCCGATTAAGTTCGCGGAATCCAAGCAAGGCGTAGGCCTCCACTTTCTTCTTCAAAAGAAAACCCCCGCGCTACTGGGGGGAAATGAAGGTTAATATGCCCTTTGGCCAGACTTTCAGAAATATAATCTTCAAGCCTCCTTCGGACCGAAAGATTATACAACCTAGCTTTAGGCAACTTAGCATCAGGAAGGAGATTAATAGAGCGTCAACACGGATGGGAGGCAACTCCTGACACCCCCTCAGAGGAAAACACCCCAAAAAATCCCCCAAAAAAGGGGCAAAGTACTAGGACACCGCCTGAGATGTGTTCATGCAGTTGCTTTTCAAAACCACCCCATTGGCTTATTTCCTGGCTGCCAATTAATCACAGGGTTATGTTTAACAACCAAGGAAGTCCCAACACAATGGAGAAGGTAACCCCAACACATAACAAGATAATTTCCCTATGTATTGCCCCCTACCGAAGGTCAATGTTATGAACCTCATGAACAAACTCCCTTTTGGGGCCGAGAGCCCTGGCGTCAATGGAGAATATAGGACGGTTTGACCAATCACTCAGATGCATACCTTGAGCCTGGCAAACTGAGCGTCAACCAGATTAACCCCGGAACCACTATCAAGAAAACAGACAACTCTCACTCTCGTACCAACTACCACCTCCATGGTACAAGGAACTGAGAAACTGGCGGATGAAATACAACTCCCAGGTTGTCGTCCACCACAAACCTGGGTTTAAAACCGTTTTCCGGCGACTTTTGGCTCAACAAGGCACGGGTTACATTCCCAACAAAAGTCCCTCTTTCCCCAGAAAAAACACTTCTAGTCCTGCGGCGTACGCAATTCCCCTCCACGAAATGATTCCCTCCAACTGCATAGGTATCCGAACAGAAAGGAACCTCAACATAAGGGACTTTAGGGGGAGGTGGAGAAACAACGGGAGGGGTCCTTCCCCTCTCCCGAAGCCGTCTATCGTACGGATAGTTAAGGCATACACCTCCAGAGAAAGGAGGAGATCAACTGAGCAAAAGTCTTTTAATTTTCAGAAACCCATGAAAAACTGGCTCCTAAAGCGGTCATTCCACTGAGTATCTGTGGCCCACCTACAAACTCAGAAGCAAATTCCCTGCCGGACGACTCCCTGCTGTATCTTACGAATTTTGTCTGCAAAGAACCCGACTGGGTCATCTATACCAACCCCAGGGCAGAAAAAAAATTGAATTTACGACAGTAGAGCCGGGGATCCCGGAGGAAGGGAAAATCCCGGATTGGGGGTCCCCTTGCAGAAGGAAAAACAATTCCCACCTTTTGCTCCCCCATTTCCCTGATGATGAGGCCGAACCGAAAATAAAATTTTTACATGCCCCCAAAGGTGAAAAATTTGTCTCGCCCACCATGAACCTTCCGGGAGGCAACCTTAGGTTCAACTCGGTTTGCTCCAGGGGAGACAAAACTTTGGACTTAATGTCCGTCAGCTCCATGGATAATCCCTGCAACTGCAGAGCCAGCTGGGCTACTGGATCCATGTAACGGAGATAATTTTTATTGGCCAGTGAAAATGTCACGCTGTCTAATGATATGTATACAATGTCAGTAAACTATTAATACAGGAAAACACTCTATACAACAACTAGTATAGCAAACATCAGCATGTAAGTATAGAATAGATTTACCTGACACGATATCTGCTGAACTCAGGGTTAATCTTGAGGACTTGATGAGCTGAAACAGGAAAAGGTGGACGGGGATCTAACCTGACCCTAAATGGGTCCTTAACTAATCCCTCACCTTGAGGTACTGATAATGGTTCAGAGGCCAAGTCTCCAACCAAACCCTGTCTCCTATCAGACCCTGAACCCTGTAATCAGTCCCTAAGAAGGATCCTGACTACACCAAAGGGATATGGCTGATCTTAGCTAAACACACAGATTAGACATATAAGACAGACAGGATAAACTCGCTTGCATACACACTCAAACACCAAAGGAACATAAATGGTCTGGGAAATAAACTCTAACCAAGTTGAGCTTAGAACAACTAAGGACTCACAACTAAAGTCTATAACAGATTCATTCCGATCTGTGGTCTGCATGAAGGTTTCACTGGCAACTCCCCAAGCAGACAACCAGGAATTTAAAGGAAACCAATAACAATAATCAATTGCAGCCGGAGAAACTGCACCCATTTCCAGCACCGAGCACAGACAGAATTAACTCCCTAGCTGCCAAACACAAAGAAAACAGCAGCTCAGCTGTGAAGTCAAAATGGCAACCGCGACGATCTTCGTGGCAATGCACACATGACACCAGAATTCTTATGGTCCGTAAGGACCACCACCTGATGTTTGGCTTCCTCCAGCCAATGTCTCCACTCTTCAAAGCCCACTTCATGGCAAAAAACTCCCATTACCCACGTCATAATTACGTTCAGTAGAAAAATTTTCGAGAGAAAAAGGCACAAGGGTTACTTTTAGAGGTCTCTGGATCTTTTTTGGGACAAAACGGCACCTCCCCAATTTCAGAGGCATCAACCTCCACCTGAATGGCAGAGAAACATCAGCTGCCGTGAACAGAGCAGAAGTGAATCTCTGCTTAAGTTCCTGAAATGCGAGACTGCCTCAGGAGGCCAATTCACCACATCAGAACCCTTTCTGGTCAAATAGTTATGGTTTAAACAATAACCGAAAATTACCAATAAATTTACGATAAAAATTGGCAAAAACCCAAAAATCTCTGAAGAGCCTTTAATGAAGTAGGTGGACCCAATCACAGATGGCCTGAACTTGACCGGGTCCATTTCAATAACAATGGGGACAAAATGAATCCCAGAAATGAGATCCTCTGTACGCCAAAAAACACTTTGATCCCTTCACATACAGACATTCTCTCTCAAAATCTGGAACACAGTTTCGAACATGTTTCACATGAGAGTCCCAGTCATTAGAAAAAATCAAGATATCATCCAAATAAACAATCAGAAATTTGTCCACAAAATCCCTGAAAATGTCATTCATGAAGGACTGGAAGACGGAAGGAGCATTAGTGAGCCCAAGGGCATCACTAGGTACTCAAATTACCCTTCAGGGTATTGAATGCCGTCTTCCATTCATCCCCGTGCTAATGCGAATAAGGTTATTAACGCCCCCCTGAGGTCAAGTTGGTAAACCAAGTAGCGTTTTTCACCCTGGAAAACAGGTCAGAAATCAAGGGTAACGGGTATTGATATTTCACAGTAATATTGTTCAAGAGACGATAATCATTACACGGCCTTAATGAACCATCCTTTTGGCCACAAAGAAAAAACCGGCACCTAAGGTGAAGAGGATGGTCTGATATGACCCTTCTCCCAATGATTCCTTGATATAAGACCGCATAGCGTCATGTTCAGGTACAGACAAGTTAAAAAGGCGACTTTAGGGAATTTTACTACCCGGCACTAATTCATTAGCGCAGTCATAGCTCCTATGGGGGCAAGGATGAAATTTACTTTCGCTAAACACACAGAAAAATCAATCAAAAATCAGGAACATCCTGAGCCTGGGGGGAGGCAAGAAAAAACAGGAGTGTTGGTATTAACACATTGGCAGCCCCAACTGGTTACGACACAGATTTCCAATCCAAAACAGGATTATGAGACTGTAACCAAGGGAAACCCAGCACGATAATGTCATGCAGTATTATACAGAACCAAAATTTGCAGCACTCCTGGTGATCAGGTTCAACCCTCATTATCACCTGAGTAGAAAACTGGGGTTTATTCTCACCAAAGGGGTAGAATCGATCCCCAGTAGGGGAATAGACTTCTGTAGGGGTATCAAGGGAAACCCACAACGTTAGCAAAATCATAATCCATCAGGTTAATAGCTGCTCCAGAATCAACGAAAGCCTGAGCAGAAAATGAGGACAGAGAGCATATCAGAGTGACAGTTTAATAAAAACTTAGTCTGAATACTACCCAAGACAACTGAGCGTGCAAAAAACGTCTTCCCCCTTAGGGCAGACTGAAATAGCATGAGAGCTCACCACAGTAGAAAACATAACCCATTGCGCTTTCGAAACTCATGACGCTGTGCCCCAGACACCACTCTATCACACTGCATGGGTTCAGAAGCTGGTTCACAAGGCAACACTATTCCACAATACTTCTCCGCTCACGCAAACGTCTGTCAATTTGAATCGCTAATGACATAGAATCATTGAGACCAGAGGGACAGGGAATCCCACCATAACATCCTTACATTATCTGACAGAACCCTTCCGAAAAGGGCTGCCAAAGCGTCGTCATTCCATTTGGTCAGGGACTCCCACCTACGGAATCTCTGACAGTAATAACTCAGCGTCATAAAGCCCCTGATTTAATGCCAACAAGGCTTTTTCAAGCTTGATCAGTGACATTAGGCTCATCGTACAATAACCCCAAAGCCTGAAAAATGCATCAACATCACTCAAAACAGGATCCCCAGTGTCAGGGAAAAGCCCAATCCTGAGGATCGCCGCGCAGGAGAGAGATGATAATTTGAACCTGCTGCGCTGCGTTTCCCTGAGGACTTAGATTTTAAGGCAAAAAAAACAATTTACAATTATTTTTGAAATTCTGAAACTTAGCTCGATCCCCTAAAAACAAATCTGGCATGGGGAATCCTAGTTCCAAACAGGAACCCAGCAAGATAGATAGCAATACTCCGAACCTCAGCGGCAAGCGATCCACACGCCAGACAACTGTGCAAACTCCATTGAGAAGAAAAGATCCTCCCCAGCACCCAGAGAATACAGAGGGAAAAAAAAAAGCAACAAACAGAAAAATTCTCTGACAACTCTGACAACCTTTTTCTTTCACAATAATTTTTTCCCTTCTGTGAGTACCATACAATTTTCAACTTTTGGGCCGGTGATACTGTTATGTTTCGACATGAGGAGTGCAGGCAAAAAAGGCAATACACCAGAGCAGTTTGGAATCTATGAGATTGCAGTACCCTGACTAACCACAACAACTAGAGGCAAGCCGTGGATCTTCCTACGTTGGTCCTAGACGCCTCGTCACAGCCTGAGAAACTAACTACACCTAAAGATAGAATAGGAAAGCTATCTGCCCCGGAGCAGAAACCCCAAAAGATAATAGAAAGCCCCCAAACATGTAATGGCGGTTAGACAGAAGAAATACGACACAGAAGAAAATAGTATGAGCAAACGTGGGGCCCAAACAACTAAAAGAAAAGGATAGGAAGGGTACTTACTGCAATCCAGAAAACCCTGAAAAGCACCAACTCTACTAATTTCAAAAACACCTGAGATCACACACACCTCTTCCACCTAAATTAGTTCTCTGGTGTAAACAAAATCAAAACAGCAGCCACTGAAAAAACTGGAAAAAGCAAAAGTACAAACCATCAGTGGCTGAACTAAACTGAGAGGGCAAAGCCCCCGGAGGGGACCCTGAAGGCCCCCACAGAAGTGCAGGACAAAATGCAAAAATATAGCACAAAAAAACAAAGAGAAAATGTCTTATCTGTTAGCAGGAGATCAGGACACGACACAGCAGGCTACAAGGGAAACAGGAATGAAGGATTCAGACCAGAACAATATGATCACCGGCAACCCTGATGGAAGGTGACTCCCTTATAAAGACCAGTCAGTAACACCTGATTCCCAGTCCCTACAAATCTTCACTGGACAGACCAGCACCGCTTGTAACCACCAGG
This sequence comes from Oophaga sylvatica, assembly GCA_033576555.1. Classification (NCBI taxonomy): domain Eukaryota; kingdom Metazoa; phylum Chordata; class Amphibia; order Anura; family Dendrobatidae; genus Oophaga; species Oophaga sylvatica. The sequence continues at coordinate 8,432 of JARQOD010009628.1, forward strand.
AAGCTCTGCTCAGAACTCATCTAAACCCATTCACAACACATGTGCGTATTTGGCAACATATTTTGGACGGACATTTTTTAGGTCGAGTCTCCACACGCACATCTGTTACACCGATCTTCCTGACGGTCATGAAACCGATTCTGTAATTGATTGGTGGCTTAATGACGAAAAAATTGCGGCTGTATCCTGGATCTCATACCTCCCATATCCACTAAAAAATCAGAAGTATATAACTCACCACAATGACATAAAATAAAATGAAAACTATAAAAATAATAAAATAATCAATGTGCAATATCACCTGCAAGTTGGATGGCAGACCATCCGGAAAGTGGGACAAAACCCAGGAATGAAAGGGAAAACAAGTGGCAGGGAAAGAAAAAAAAAAGACTGGAAACTACACAATATTTGATAATAAATTGATGCCTTTATTAACCAATGGCACAATATAACAACCACAATTACCTTGTATATATAAAAAATACTTAAAAAGAAGCATAAAGAATGACAACGGCTGATTCAGTAATTCAATCGCATGCAATCTTATAAATCATATACAAAATATATATGTCTCTATATAAACAGCGAAATGAAGTGGCTCGGTAATATAACCAGGAAAAGTTCACGTTAAAATATATATGAAAAAAACAAGACCAAAAAAATGGCACATGGTGCCAAAATGGTGAAAAAATATATTAAAGTGCCATGTGCAATAAATTGGCTCCTTCACTTCTGAGCTCTGCCATGCGCCCAAACAGTAGTTTACCCCCCACAAAAGGGGATAGCATACTCAGGAAAAATTGCACAATAACTCTTGGGGTCCAATTTCTTCTTTTACCCTTGTGAAAATAAAATTATTGGGTGCGAAAAAATCATTTTTGTAATATAAAAAAAAGATTTTTTATTTTTACAGCTGTAACGTTTTAAAAATCTGTGAAGCATTCGGGATTCAAAGTGCTCACCACACATCTAGTAAGTTCCTTGTGGGGTCTATTTTCCAAAATAGGGTCACTTGTGGGGGTTTTTCACTGTTTAGGCACATCAGTAGCTCTCCAAATGCGACAGACGCCCGCAGACCATTCCATCAAAGCTCGCAATACAAAACGTCCCTACTTCCTTCCAAGCCCCGCGTGTGCCCATACAGTAGTTTTTCTCCCACATATTGGGTATCAGCGTACTCAGGACCAAATTGGACACTTTGGGGTCCAATTTCTCCTGTTTACCCTTGGAAATAAAAACTTGGGACCTAAAGATCATCTTTGTGGAAAAAATATGATTTTTATATTTACATGCTTGGCGTTATAAACTTTTAGTGAAACACCTGGGGGTTCAAAGTTCTCACCACACATCTAGAAAAGTTCCTTGAGGGTCTAGTTTCCAAAATGGTGTCATTCGTCGGGGGGTTTCCACTGCTTGGGCAGTCAGGAGCTCTCCAAACACGACATGGCGTCCAGCCAATTCTGCGTTGAAAAGTCAAACGGCGCTCCTTCCATTCCAAGCTCTGCATGCACCCAAACAGTGGTTTACTCCCACATATGGGTATCAGCATACTCAGAACAAATTGCACAATAACTTTTGGAGTCCTTGTTACCCTTGGAAAATTGTTATGTTTCGGTAGCTGAGGAGTGCAGGTAAAAAAGGCAATACACCAGAGCAGTTGGAGTCTATGGGATTTGCAGTACCCTGACTAACCACCACAACTAGAGGCAGCCGTGGAGCGTTCCTACGTTGGTCCTAGACGCCTCGTCACAGCCTGAGAAACTAAACTACACCTAAAGATAGAAATAGGAAAGCTATCCTGCCCCGGAGCAGAACCCCAAAGATAATAGAAAGCCCCCAAACATGTAATGGCGGTTAGACAAGAAAATACTGACACAGAAAAGAAAATAGTATGAGCAAACGCTGGGGCCCAAACTATCTAAATAGAAAAGGAAGGAAGGGTACTTACTTGCAATCCAGAAAACCCTGAAAAACACCAACTCTACTAATTTCAAAATCACCTGAGATCACACGACCTCTACCACCTAAATTAGCTCTCTGGTGTAACAAAATCAAAACAGCAGCCACTGAAAAACGGAAAAAGCAAAAGAAACAAAACTCAGTGGCTGAAAAAACTGAGAAGGCAGAAGCCCCCGGAGGGGACCCAAAGGCCCCAAAGAAGTGCAGGACAAAATGCAAAAAATATAGCAAAAACACAAAAGAAGAAAAGAAGTCTTATCTGGAAGCAGGAGATGCAGACACGACACAGCAGGCTACAAGGGAAACTGGAATGAAGGATTCAGACCAGAACAATGATCACCGGCAACCCTGATGGGAAAATGACTCCCCTTATAAATACCAGTCAGTAACACCTGATTCCCAGTCCTCACAATCTTCACTAGTACCGCTTGTAACCACCAGAGGGAGCCTCTGTCAGAACTCATCTCAAACCCATTCACAACAGTACCCCCCCCTTGAGGAGGGGTCACCGAACCCTCATTTGAGCAACCAGGTCGGTCAGGATGAGTTCTATGATACGCACGGATAGTCTCCTAGCATGGATGTTCCGAAGCAAACACCCAAGAATTGTCTTCCTCTCCATTTAACCAAATACTGGAGTTTCCGTCTAGAAAAAGAGAATCCAATATTTTCTCAACCACATACTCCAGATTGCCTCAACCAAAACAGGGTCAGGAGGCACAGCAGCAGGAACCACTGGCTCAACAAACCTCTTCAACAAGGACTTGTGAACACGTTATGGATCTTAAATTCCCTGGGAAGAAGCAAAACGAAAAGAAACAGTTAATAATTTCCATGATCTAATAAGGTCCAATGAACCTAGGCTTAAATTTAGGAGATGCTACTCTCATAGGAATATTCTTTGAGGACAACCAGACAAGTCCCCCACTTTAAACCGAGGACCATCAGTCCTATGCCCGTTAGCAAACCGCTGGGCCTTCTCCTGAGAGAGGACAACCTCTCCACTACCTGGTTCCCAAATCTGTTGCATACGCTCCACAACAGAGTCAACCCTGGACAGACAGAAGCCTCCGTCTGTCCTGAAGAAAATCGAGGGTGAAACCCAGAATTACAGAAAAACGGAGACATCAAAGTGGCAGAGCTAGCCCTATTATTAAGAGCAAACTCAGCCAATGGCAAAAAAAGACACCAGTCACCTGATCAAGCAGACACAAAGCATCTAAGATAATCTCCAATGTCTGGTTTGTTCTCTCAGTTTGACCATTGGTCTGAGGATGAAATGCCGAGGAGAAAGACAAATTGAACACCCAGTTTAGAACAAAAAGTCCTCCAAAATCTGGAAACAAATGGTCTCCTCGTCAGACACAATGTTCTCAGGAATGGCCGTGTAAACGAACCACGTGCTGAAGGAACAACGGCACCAATTCAGAGGAGGAAGGCAACTTAAGGTAATGGCACAAGATGTATCATTTTGAAAAACCTATCACAAATTACCCAGATGTGGTCATTCTCTGAGAAACAGGAAGAATCGGAATGAAATCCATAGAGATATGGGTCCAGGTCTCTTTGGGCACAGGCAATGGCATCAATAAACCACTAGAGCGAGAGCAAGGCTTGGAGCGAGAGCAAGTCCGCCAGGACTGCCACAAATTCCCTGACATCACAAGACAAGGTAGGCCACCAAAAGGACCGACTAACCAAGTCTCTGTACCAAAAATTCCGGGATGCCCAGCCAATGCGGAACAATGAATCTCAGACATCACACTCTTTTTCCATTGGTCCGGGACAAACAATTTTCCAACAGGGCAGCGCTCGGGCCTATCCTCCTGACACCCCTCCAGAGCAAGTCTCAAATTGGGCGAGATGGCGGAAGAACTACACCTCTTTCAAAATAACAGAAGGATCAGATAAACTCAGGAGAGTCCGCAAGGAAACTCCTCGGGAGGGCATCCGCCTTAACATTCTTAGTGCCAGGAAGAAAGGAAACCACAAAATTAAAACGTGTGAAAAACAAGGCCCACCTGGCCTGTCTAGGATTGAGTCGCTTGGCAGATTCCAGATAGACCAGATTCTTATGGTCCGTAAGACCACCACCTGATGTTTGGCTCCCTCCAGTAATGTCTCCACTCTTCAAAAGCCCACTTCATGCCAATAACTCCCGATTACCCACGTCATAATTCTTCAGTAGGAGAAAATTTTCGAGAGAAAAAGGCCACAAGGTTACTTTTAGAGGTCTCTGGATCTTTTTGGGACAAAACGGCACCTGCCCCAATTTCGAGGCATCAACCCTCCACCTGAAATGGCAGAGAAACACAGGCTGCCGTAGAACAGGAGCAGAAGTGAATCTCTGCTTAAGTTCCTGAAAGCAGAGACTGCCTCAGGAGGCCAAATTCACCACATCAGAACCCTTTCTGGTCAAATTAGTTAATGGTTTAACAATAACCGAGAAATTACCATAAATTTACGATAAAAATTGGCAAAACCCAAAAAAATCTCTGAAGAGCCTTTAATGAAGTAGGTTGGACCCAATCACAGATGGCCGAACCTTGACCGGGTCCATTTCAATAACAGATGGGGACAAAATGAATCCCAGAAATGAGATCCTCTGTACGCCAAAAAGACACTTTGATCCTTCACATACAGAGCATTCTCTTCAAAATCTGGAACACAGTTCGAACATGTTTTTCACTGAGAGTCCCAGTCATTAGAAAAAATCAAGATATCATCCAAATAAACAATCAGAAATTGTCCACAAAATCCCTGAAAATGTCATTCATGAAGGACTGGAAGACGGAAGGAGCATTGTGAGCCCAAAGGGCATCACTAGGTACTCAAAATACCCTTCAGGGTATTGAATGCCTCTTCCATTCATCCCCGTGCTTAATGCGAATAAGGTTATACGCCCCCTGAGGTCAAGCTTGGTAACCAAGTAGCGTTTTTCACCCTGGAAAACAGGTCAGAAATCAAGGTAACGGGTATTGATATTTCACAGTAATATTGTTCAGAGACGATAATCAATACACGGCCTTAATGAACCTCCTTTTTTGGCCACAAAGAAAAAAACCGGCACCTAAGGGTGAAGAGGAGGGTCTGATATGACCCTTCTCCAATGATTCCTTGATATAAGACGCTAGCGTCATGTTCAGGTACAGACAAGTTAAAAAGGCGACCTTTAGGGAATTTACTACCCGCACTAATTTCAATAGCGCAGTCATAGCTCCTATGGGGAGGCAAGGATGCAATTTTACTTTCGCTAAACACATCAGAAAAATCAAACAAAAAGTCAGGACATCCTGAGCCTGGGGGAGGCAGACAAAAAACAGAGTGTTGGTATTAAACAGGCAGCCCAACTGGTTACAGACACAGATTCCAATCCAAAACAGGATTATGGACTGCAACCAAGGGAAACCCACACGATAATGTCATGCAATTATATAGAACCAAAAATTTGCGCCTCCTGGGATCATTCAACCCTTTTTATCACCTGAGTAGAAAACTGGGTTTTTCTCAGCCAAAGGGGTGAATCATCCCCATAGGGGAATAAAACTTCTGTAGGGGTACAAGGGAAACCCACAAGTTTAGCAAAATCAAATCCATCAGGTTAAAATTTCTCCAAATAACGAAAGCCTGACAGAAAATGAGGACAAGAGCTATCAGAGTACAGTTAATAAAAACTTGTCTAACACTCCCCCAGAAAAAACTGAGCGTGCAAAACGTCTTCCCCTTAGGGCAGACTGAAATAGCAATGAGAGGCATCACCACAGTATGAACATAACCCAATTGCGCTTTCGAAACTCATGACGCGTTGCCCCAGACACCACTCCATACACACTGCATGGCTCAGGAGCTGGTTCACAAGGCAACACCATACCATGCATACTTCTCCCTCACGCAAACGTCTGTCAATTTGAATCGCTAATGACATAGAATCATTGAGACTAGAGGGGCACAGGGAATCCCACCATAACATCCTTTACATTATCTGACAGACCCTTCGGAAAAGGGCCGCAAAGCGTCGTCATCCATTTGGTCAGGACTGCCCACCTACGGAATCTCTGACAGTATAACTCAGCGTCATCAAGCCCTGATTTAATGCCAACAAGGCTTTTTCAGCTTGATCAGTGACATTAGGCTCATCGTACAATAACCCCAAAGCCTGAAAAAACGCATCAACATCACTCAAAATAGGATCCCCAGGTATCAGGGAAAAAGCCCAATCCTGAGGATCGCCGCGCAGGAGAGAGATGACAATTTGAACCTGCTGCGCTGCTTTCCTGAGGACTTGATTTTAAGGCAAAAAAACAATTTACAATTATTTTTGAAATTCTGAAACTTAGCTCGATCCCCCAAAAACAAATCTGGCATGGGGATCCTATTGTCCACAACAGGTAACCCAGCAAATAGATTAGCACACTATCCGAACCTCAGTGGCAAGCTGATCCACACGGCCAGACAACTGTGCAACTCCATTGGAGAAAAGATCCTCCCCAGCACCCAGAGATACAGAGGGGAAAAAAAAAAAAAAATGCAACAAACAGAAAAATATCTCTGAAACTCTGACAACCTTTTTTCTATCACAATATTTTTCCTTCTGTGAGTACCATGCAATTTTCAATTTTTGGCCGGTGATACTGTTATGTTTCGGTAGCTGAGGAGTGCAGGTAAAAAAGGCAATACACCAGAGCAGTTGGAGTCTATGGGAATTGCAGTACCCTGACTAACCACCACAACTAGAGGCAGCCGTGGAGCGTCCTACGTTGGTCCTAGACGCCTCGTCACAGCCTGAAAACTAACTACACCTAAAGATAGAAATAGGAAAGCTATCTGCCCCGGAGCAGAACCCCAAAATAATAGAAAGCCCCAAACATGTAATGGCGGTTAGACAAAGGAAATACTGACACAGAAAGAAAATAGATGAGCAACGCTGGGGCCCCAAACATCTAAATAGAAAAGGATAGGAAGGGTACTTACTGCAATCCCAGAAAACCCTGAAAAACACCAACTCTACTAATTTCAAAATCACCTGAGATCACACGACCTCTACCACCTAAATTAGCTCTCTGGTGTAACAAAAATCAAAACAGCAGCCACTGAAAAAACTGGAAAAAGCAAAAGAACAAAACTCAGTGGCTGAACTAAACTGAGAAGGCAGAAGCCCCCGGAGGGGACCCAGAAGGCCCCAAAGAGTGCAGGACAAAATGCAAAAATATAGCAAAAACACAAAAGAAAAAAGAATCTTATCTGGAAGCAGGAGATGCAGACACGACACAGCAGGCTACAAGGGAAACTGGAATGAAGGATCAGACCAGAACAACTGATCACGGCAACCCTGATGGGAAAATGACTCCCTTATATAAGACCATCAGTAACACCTGAATTCCCAGTCCTCACAATCTTTCACTAGTACCGCTTGTAACCACCAGAGGGAGCCTCTGCTCAGAACTCCTCTCAAACCATTCACAACAGTACCCCCCCTTGAGGAGGGTGCACCGAACCCTCATTTGAGCAACCAGGTCGTCAGGATGAGTTCTATGATACGCACGGATAAGTCTCCTAGCATGGATGCCGAAGCAAACACCCAAGAATTGTCTTCCTCTCCATTAACCAAATACTGGAGTTTCCGTCTAGAAAAACGAGAACCAATATTTTCTCAACCACATACTCCAGATTGCCCTCAACCAAAACAGGGTCAGGAGGCACAGCAGCAGGAACCACTGGCTCAACAAACTCTTTCAACAAGGACTTGTGGAACACGTTATGGATCTTAAATGTCCCGGAAGAAGCAAAACGAAAAAAACAGGATTAATAATTTCCGTGATCTTATAAGGTCCAATGAACCTAGGCTTAAATTTAGGAGATGCAACTCTCATAGGAATATTCTTTGAGGACAACCAGACCAAGTCCCCCACTTAAACCGAGGACCATCAGTCCTATGCCGTTACAAACCGCTGGGGCCTTCTCCTGAGAGAGGGACAACCTCTCCACTACCTGGTCCGAAATCTGTTGCATACGCTCCACAACAGAGTCAACCCCCTGGACAGACAGAAGCCTCCGTCGTCCTGAGAAAATCGAGGGTGAAAACCCAGAATTACAGAAAAACGGAGACATCAAAGGGCAGAGCTAGCCCCTATTATTAAGAGCAAACTCAGCCAATGGCAAAAAAGAGACCCAGTCATCCTGATCAGCAGACACAAAGCATCTAAGATAAGTCTCCAATGTCTGTTTGTTCTCTCAGTTTGACCATTGGCTGAGGATGAAATGCCGAGAGAAAGACAAAGCTATCTGCCCCGGAGCAAACCCCAAAGAAATAGAAAGCCCCAAACATGTAATGGCGGTTAGACAAGAGGAAATACTGACACAGAAAGAAAATAAGTATGAGCAAACGCTGGGGCCCAAACTATCTAAATAGAAAAGGATAGGAAGGGATTACTACTGCAATCCCAGAAAAACCCTGAAAAACACCAACCTACTAATTTCAAAATCACCTGAATCACACACCTCTACCACCTAAATTAGCTCTCTTGTGTAACAAAATCAAAACAGCAGCCACTGAAAAAACTGGAAAAAGCAAAAGAACAAAACTCAGTGCTGAACTAAACTGAGAAGGCAGAAGCCCCCGGAGGGGACCCAGAAGGCCCCCAAAGAAGTGCAGGACAAAAATGCAAAAATATAGCAAAAACACAAAAAAAGAAAAGAAGTCTTATCTGGAAGCAGAGATGCAGACACGACACAGCAGGCTACAAGGGAACTGGAATGAAGGATTCAGACCAAACAACTGATCACCGGCAACCTGATGGGAAAATGACTCCTTATATAAGACCAGTCAGTAACACCTGATTCCCAGTCCCACAATTCTTCACTAGTACCGCTTGTAACCACCAGAGGGAGCCTCTGCTCAAACTCATCTCAAACCCATTCACAACAGAAAATAAAAATTATGGTGAAAAGATCATTTTTGTGGAAAAAATATGATTTTTGAATTTTACGGCTCTACATATAAACCTGTGTGAAGCACTTGGGGGTTCAAATTGCTCACCACAGATCTAGATAAGTTCCTTAGGGGTCTAGTTTCCAAAATGGGTCACTTGTGAGGGTTTCCACTGTTTAGGCACTTCAGGGGCTCTCCAAATGCAACATGGCGTCCAATCTCAATTCCAGCCAATTTTGGTTGGAAAAAGTCAAATGGTGCTCTTTCCATTTCGAGCTCTGCCGTGCGTCCAAACAGTAGTTCCTCCCCACATATGGGGTATCACGTACTCAGGACAAATTGGACAACAACTTTGTGGTCCAATTTCTCCTTTACCCTTGAGAAAATAAAAAATTGGTGACTAAAATATAATTTTTGTGGAAAAAAAATAGGATTTTTTATTTTCATGGCCCGGCATTATAAACTTGTGTGAAGCACTTGGGGGTTCAAAGTGCTCACCACAGATCTAGATAAGTTTCCTTAGGGGGTCTAGTTCCAAATGGGGTCACTCGTGGGGGTTTCCACTGTTTAGGCTCATCTGGGGCACTGCAAACGGAACATGACCCCCATCAATGTCTGCATTCCAAAACATTATTACTTCCTTTCCAAACCCTGCGTGTGCCCAAACGTTTCCCCCCCACGTGGGTATCACGGTACTCAGGACAAATTGGACAGAAACTTTTGGGATCTAATTTTTGTGGGAAAAAATCAAAAATTTGGGACTAAAAAATATTTTTTGTGGAAAATTGTTTTTTTTTTTCACACCCAGCATTAAAACTTTTGTGAAACACTTGGGGATTTAAATTGCCACAACAGACCTAGATAAGTTCCATAGTGGGTCTAGTTTCCAAAATGGTTCACTTTTGGGGGGTTTCCAACTGTTTAGGTGCATCAGAGGCTCTCAAACGCGACCTGGCGTCCAATCTCAATTCCAGCCAATTTTGGTTTGAAAAAGTCAAACGGCCTCCTTCCCTTACGAGCTCTGCCGTGTGCCCAAACAGTGGTTTTCCCCACATTATGGGTATTGGCATACTCAAGAGAAATTTCACAACAACATTATCTGTCCATTTTCTCCTTTTACCCATGTGAAATTAAAAAAAGTTTTGTAAAAAATCATTTTTGTGACTAAAAAGTTAAATATTCATTTTTTCCTTCCACGTTGCTTTCAGCTTCTGTGAAGCACCTGAAGGGTTAATAAACTTCTTGAATGTGGTTTTGAGTACCTTGAGGGGTGTAGTTTTTAGAATGGTAATCATTTTTGGGTATTTTCTGCCATATAGACTCCTCAAAGTGACTTCAAATGTGAGGTGGTCCCTAAAAAAAAATGGCTTTGTAATTTTGCTGTAAAAATGAGAAAAGCAGGTGAAATTTTTAACCCTTTATAATTTCCTAACAAAAAAAAAATTTTGTTTCCAAAATTGTAAGATGTAAAGTAGACATGTGGTAAATGTTATTTCTTAACTATTTTGTGTACATATTTCTCTGTTTTAAGGGAATAAAAATTCAAAGTTTGAAAATTGGCAAAATTTTCTAAATTTTCGCCATATTTGCGTTTTTTTCAAAAATAACCGCAAGTTATATCGCACGAAATTTTACCACTAACGTGAATTTCAATATGTCATGAGAAAAAAAGTCTCAGAATCCGCCGAAGATCTGTTGAAGCGTTCCAGAGTTATAACCTCATAAAGAGACAGTGGTCGAATTGTAAAAATTGGCCTGGTCATTAACGTGCAAACCACCCTTGGGATTTAAGGGGTTAAATAAATAATTTTTAAAAAATGGTTTGAGTCCCCCCTCTTTTTGATAACCAGGCAATCTAACGTAGACAGCTGTGGCTGGTATTCTCAGACTGGGAAAGAGCCATGGATATTGGGCCCCCCTGCCTAACAATAGGAGTCGTAGCTGCCGCAGAACAGGAGCACTATTAGATGCGCAAATTCTGGGTTTTGCCAGACTCTTCACACTTGCCCTGTTGCAGTGGCAAGTGGCGTATAGTATTGGGGGTTGATGAGAGCTTTGACATCAAGCCCAGGGTTAGTAATGGAGAGGTGTCTATAAGACACCCCAATTACTAACACCATAGTCAATGTAATAAAGACAGACACAGAGTAGTCTTTAATAAAATAAACACACAGACTTCGTTAACCGTTATTTGAAATAAAAAACTTCCCGACCACCTTTTAAACCATTTATTCACAAAAATAAAATAAAAAGCAAAGTTACTGTTAGGTTGGCGGAAAGCACCAAATAAAGTATATAGTAAGGTGCATTCGACACCCAGGGTCCACTATGCAGAGATGTAAAACTGCAGCTAATGTGAACAATGACGGAGCGATGCTTCACAGGAGTATAGTGATAATGACACAATTGGGGGTCCCTATGCTACCCCCTGGGAAAGTCTAAGCTGCGGTTGCGTTTGTTCTGACACTCGGTTTGTTGTGATGCATGTACTAACAGGGTTTGTCCAAGTCAGATGCTAAGCCAAGCGAGAGTTCCCACCCTACCACTGCCTGCCTAACACACACTCAACATTGCTAGTAGCGGCAAACATGCACATAGATGATAACATATCCATCAACACACCAAACACAAATGATTTAAGCGCGCCAATGCGCCACCAGGGAAACATTTTATACATTCCTGTTCAAGTCCAGGAAGACAGGACCTTGCTCATGGACCATTCTGGAACTGCACACGTCACCCAGAGCAGCTGACGACTGACCACCAATGAGAGGTCGCCACCTCACGAGCATGCTCTGTATGAGATCTCCGGACTTAGCCTCTGTAACGTCTATTTGCAGCTGCCTGTTACCAGTTACAATAGCTTTGGCTGAGAGCAAGCAGTATCCAATAGCACAGCACGAGTCCGAGCAGACACTAAAACAGACGGCTTTGCTGAGCAGCCTCCACTGCGGCCAGAGCAGAATGGGAGGATACTGAAGCAGACAAGGCTTGGGATCTACCCAGTACAGTGGGAGAATCCCGGCGCCTAACAGTTATACTCCGCTTTCCACCGATAATCCATTAATGGCCATGTCCCACAACAAATCCGAATGGTTTGGAGAGCGATCACATCAGTGATGCGACCTCTCTCCACCCCAGCCAGCTCACATCACGCAAAGTGTGAGAACACTGCTTGTGACCAGTGGCAACATTATTAATGTTACCTCCGGTCACAACAGAGCTTTTCACTCTCTGCTCAGTGTGCCCAGCAGGCGTGCTGGTACTTACCTACTCATTTAAATTTTAAACCCTGCGGAGGATTTTTAAAGGTCCCTAGGGGAGGCATGTTTGCCCAATTAAATTGTAGACTTATAGGCCGAAGAACATGTATAGTAGGATAGGTTCTAGTGTTGACATTTTTGGTATTTTCTGCCATAAGACTCCTCAAAGTGACTTCAAATGTGAGTTGGTTCCCTAAAAAAAATGGCTTTGTAAATTTTGCTGTAAAAAATGAGAATAGCAGGTGAAACTTTTAACCCTTATAATTTCCTAACAAAAAAAAATTTTGGTTCCAAAATTGTAATGATGTAAAGTAGACATGTGGAAAATGTTATTTCTTAACTATTGTGTGTGACATATTTCTCTTTTTAAGGGAATAAAAATTCAAAGTTTGAAAATTGCAAAATTTTCAAAATTTTCGCCATATTTGCGTTTTTTTTCAAAAATAACCGCAAGTTATATCGCAGAAATTTACCACTAACGTGAATTTAAATATGTCATGAAAAACAGTCTCAGAATCGCAAAGATCGGTTGAAGCATTCCAGAGTTATACCCTCATAAAGAGACAGTGGTCACAATTGTAAAAATTGGCCTGGTCATAACGTGCAAACCACCTTGGGATTAAACCCCTTTATTCCATCAGACGTACTAATCCGTCCATGTGACCCTGGACCTAATTCCCATGGACGGAATAGATACGTTCATGGGCGATCACTCGCTCCCGTGACTGTGGTCAGGAGCGGTACGGACCGCTCCCAGCAATTAACCCTTGGCACACCGCGATCAAACACGATGCGGTGTACCCGGGGCACAGGGGAGGATCGCGCAGGGTGGGGCTCCCTGCTCGCCCCCCGAGACCCTCAAGCAGCGCGATGTGTCGCGCTGTTCCGAGGGTCCGTCCTCCCTCCAGGTCCCCGGATCCAAGATGGCGCCGGGGTCCTGCAGGGAGGCGGCTTCCTCTTGACTGCTGAGAGCAGGCGCTGAGAAGCCTGCAGCGATGCCAGAGCGATCGCTGGTGTGACAGAGTGCTGTGCACACTGTCACACCCAGGATCTGCTAAAATACAGTGATGTCCCACCCTGGGACAAAGTAAAAAAGTTAAAAAAAATAAAAAGTGGTAAAAAAATCATTTAAAAAAAAAATAATTTTCCCAATAAATTATTCTTTCCTGAAATAAAAAAAACAAAACAATAAAAGTAACACATATTTGGTATCGCCGCGTCCGTAACGACCCCCCATATAAACTGTCCCACTAGTTAACCCCTTTAGTGAACCCCTTAAAAAAAAAAAAAAAAGAAAACGAAGCAAAAAATCAATGCTTTATCATCATAACCGCCGAACAAAAAGTGGAATAACACGCGATCAAAAAAAAAGCCGAGATAAATAAAAATGGTACCGCTGAAACGTCATCTTGTACCACAAAAAACGAGCTGTCATACAGCATCATCATGAAAAAATAAAAAGTTATAGCTCACAGAATAAAGCGATGGCAAAAATAATAATTTTTTATATAAAATTGTTTTCATTCATAAAAGCGCCAAAACATAAAAAAAATGATATAAATGAGGTATCGCCGTAAATCGTACTTACCCAAAGAATAAAACTGCTTTATCAATTTTACCACGCGGAACGGTACAAACGCCTCCCCCAAAAGAAATCATGAATTGCTGATTTTTGTTCATTCTAACCTCCCAAAAATCGAAATAAAAGCGATCAAAAAATGTCACGTACTCAAAAATGGTACCAATAAAAACGTCACCTCGTCCCGCAAAAAATAAGAACCACACATGACTCTGTGGCTAAAAATGCAAAAATTATAGCTCTTAAAATGTGTGATGCAAAAAACATTTTTGCAATAAAAAGCGTCTTTTAGCGTGACAGCTGCCAACATAAAAACCCGCTATAAATAGTAAATCAAACCCCCCTTTTACACCCCCTTATTAGGGAAAAATAAATAAAATTAAAAAATGTATTTATTTCCATTTTCCCCTTAGGGTTAGGGTTGCGGCTAAAGTTAGGGTTAGGGTTGGTGCTAACGTAGGATTAGGGTTGGGAATTACGGTTAGGGGTGTGTTAGGGTTAGGTTTGTGGTTAGGTTGGGACTAGAGTTTAGGGGTGTGTTGGGTTAGGTTGGAGTAGAATGGAGGGTTTCTGCTGTTTAGGCACATCAGGGGCTCTCCAATGTGACATGCGTCTGATCTCAATTCCAGCCAATTCTGCGTTGAAAAAGTCAAACGGTGCTCCTTCACTTCTGACTCTGCCATGTGCCGAAACAGTATTTACTCCCGCATATAGGGTATCACATACTCTGGACCACAAGAGTTATTGTGCAATTGTCCATTTCTTTTGTTACCCTTGGGAAAATAAAAAACTGGGGGCGACAAAATCATTTTTGTAAAAAAAAAAATGTTTTTTTGTTTTTAATAAACGGCTGTATGTTATAAAACTCTGTGAAGCACTTGGGGTTCATAGCGCTCCCCACACTTCTAGATAAGTTCCTTGTGGGGTCTATTTCCAAAATGGTCACTTGTGGGGGGTTTCCACTGTTTAGGGCGCATCAGGGGCTCTCCAAATGCGACATGACGCCCCCAGACCATTCCATCAAAGTCTGCAATCCAAAACGTCTTATTCCCTTCCGAGCCCCGACGTGCGCCCATACAGTATTTACTCCCACATATTGGGTATCAGCGTACTCAGGACAAATTGGACAACAACTTTTGGGTCCAATTTCTCCTGTTACCCTTGTGAAAATAAAAATATTGGGGGCGAAAAAAATCATTTTTGTAAAAAAAAAAAAGGATTTTTTTTTTTGGGCTGTACGTTATAAACTTCTGTGAAGCACTTCGGGGTTCAAAGTGCTCACCACACATCTAATAATTCCTTGTGGGTCTATTTTCCACTTTTAGGCAGATCAGGAGCTCTCCAAACAACGACATGGCATCCACCAATTCTGCATTGAAAAGTCAAACGGCGCTCCTTCCTTCCAAACTCTGCCATGCCCCCAAAAAACAGTGGTTTACTCCCACATATGGGATATCACGCACTCAGGACAAATTGCACATAACTTTGGAGTCTTGTTACCCTTGGGAAAATAAAAATTGGGTGAAAAAATCATTTTTGTGGAAAAAATATGATTTTTAATTTTACGGCTCTACGTTATAAACTTGTGTGAAGCACTTGGGGGTTCAAATGCTCACCAAAGATCTAGATAAGTTCTTTAGGGGTCTATTTCCCATATGGGGTCACTTGTGGGGGTTTCCACTGTTTAGGCACATCAGGGGCTCTCCAAATGTAACATGGGTCCAATCTCAATTCCAGCCAATTTTGTTGGAAAAAGTCAAATGGTGTCCTTCCATTCCGAGCTCTCCCCATGCGCCCAAACATGGTTCCCCCCCACATATGAGTATAAGCATACTCAGGATAATTGGAAACACTTTTTGTGGTCCAATTTCTCCTGTTACCCTTGGGAAAATAAAAAAATTAGTGACTAAGAGATAATTTTTTGTGGGAAAAAAATAATTTTTTATTTTCATGCTCGGGCATTATAAACTTGTGTGAAGCACTTGGGGGTTCAAAGTGCTCACCAAAGATCTAGATAAGTTCCTTAGGGGGTTAGCTTCCAAAATGGGGTCACTTGTGGGGATTTCCACTGTTTAGGCTCATTGGGGCACTACAAACGGAACATGACCCCCATCAATGTTTGCATTCCAAAACGTTAAACTGTTTCCCTTTCCAAGCCCTGCCGTGCGCCCAAACAGTTTCCCCCCAACATATGGGGTATCAGCGTACTCAGACAAATTGAACAACAACTTTTGGGGTCCAATTTCCTTGGGAAAAAACAAAAATTTGGGACAAAAAAATCATTTTTGTGGAAAATTGTTTTTTTTTTTTTTTTCACACCCAGGCATTATAAACTTTTGTGTCACAACAGATCTAGATAAGTTCCTTAGGGGGTCTAGTTTCCAAATGGGTGTCACTTGTGGGGGTTTCCACTGTTTAGGCATATCAGGGGCTCTCCAAACACGACATGGCATCCAATCTCAACTCCAGCCAATTTTAGTTTGAAAAAGTCAAACGGCGCTCCTTCCTTACGAGCTCTGCCGTGTGCCCAAACAGTGGTTTTCCCCCCCATATGGGGTATTGGCGTACTCAGGAAAATTGCACAACAACTTTAATCTGCCCATTTTCTCCTTTTTTACCCTTGTGAAAAATAAAAAAAAGTTTGTAAAAGATCATTTTTGTGGCTAAAAAGTTAAATATTCATTTTTCCTTCCACGTTGCTTCAGCTCCTGTGAAGCACCTGAAGGGTTAATAAACTTATTGAATGTGTTTTGAGTATTTGAGGGGTGCAGTTTTTAGAATGGTGTCACTTTTGGGTATTTTCTGCATATAGACCCCTCAAAGTGACTTCCCAAAAGTGAGGTGGTCCCTAAAAAAATGGCTTTGTAAATTTTGTTGTAAAAATGAGAAATCACTGGTCAACTTTTAACCCTTATAATTTCCTAAAAAAAAAAAATTTTGGTTCCAAAATTGTGCTTTATGTAAAGTAGACATGTGGGAAATGTTATTTCTTAAACTATTTTGTGTGACATATCTCTTTGTTTTAAGGGAAAAAAATTCAAAGTTTGAAAATTGCAAAATTTTCAAAATTTTCGCCATATTTGCTTTTTTTTCCAAAATAAACGCAAGGTTTTATCGAAGACATTTTACCACTAACATGAAGTACAATATTCACGAGAAAACATCTCAGAATCGCAAAGATCCTTGAAGCGTTTTCCCGAGTTATAACCTCATAAAGAGACAGTGGTCAGAATTGTAAAAAATTGGCCCGGTCATTAACGTGCAAACACCCTTGGGGGTGAAGGGGTTAAGGGGTTAAATTTAAAAAATTTTAAAAATGGTTGATCCTTCTTCATTTTTGATAACCAGGCATCTAACGTAGACAGCTGTGGGCTGGGATTCTCAACTGGGAAAGGGCCATGGATATTGGGCCCCCCTACTAACAATAGGAGTCTTTAGCTGCCGCAGAACAGGAGCATCTATTAGATGCGCAAATTCTGGGTTTTGCCAGACTCTTCACACTTGCCCTGTTGCAGTGGCAAGTGGCGTTTTAGTATTGGGTTGATGAGAGCTTTGACATCAAGCCCAGGGTTAGTAATGGAAGGTGTCTATAAGACACCCCAATTACTAACACCATAGTCAAATGTAAATAAAGACAGACACAGAGTAGTCTTTAATTAAAATAAACACACAGACTTTGTTAACCGTTATTTGAAATTAAAACTTCCCGACCACCTTTTAACCATTTATTCACAAAAATTAAAATAAAAAGCAAAGTTACTGTTAGGGTTGGCGGAAAGCACCAAATAAAGTATAATAATAAGGTGAATTCGACAACCCAGGTCCACTATGCAGAGATGTAAAACTGCAGCTAATGTGAACAATGACGGAGCGATGCTTCACAGGAGTATAGTGATAATGGACACTAATTGGGGGGCCCTATAGCTACCCCCTGGAAAAGTTTAAGCTGCTGGTTGCGTTTGTTCTGACACTCGGTTGTGTGATGCATGTACTAAACGGGTTGTCCAGAGTCAGATGCTAAGCCAAGCGAGAGTTCCCACCCTACACTGCCTGCCTAGACACACACTCACAGTGCTAGTAGCGGCAAACATGCACACAGGATGATAACATATCCACCAACACACCAAACACAAATGATTTTAGCGCGCCAATGCGCGCACCAGGGAACATTTTATACATTCCTGTTCAAGTCCAGGAAGACAGGACCTTGCTCATGGACCAATCCGGAACTGACACGTCACCCGAGCAGCTGACGACTGACCACCAATGAGAGGTCGCCACCTCACGAGCATGCTCTGTAGTGAGATCTCCGGACTTAGCCTCTGTAACGTCTATTTGCAGCTGCCTGTTACCAGTTACAATAGCTTTGGCTGGAGAGCAAGCAGTATCCAATAGCACAGCACGAGTCCGAGCAAGACACTAAAACAGACGGCTTTGCTGAGCAGCCTCCACTGCGGCCAGAGCAGAATGGGAGGATACTGAAGCAGACAAGGCTTGGGATCTACCAGTACAGTGGGAGAATCCCGGCGCCTAACAGTTATACTCCGCTTTCCACCGATAATCCATTAATGGCCATGTCCCACAACAATCCGAATGGTTTGGAGAGCGATCACATCAGTGATGCGACCTCTCTCCACCCCAGCCAGCTCACATCACGCAAAGTGTGAGAAGCGCTGCTTGTGACCAGTGGCAACTTATTAATGTTACCTCCGGTCACAAGCAGAGCTTTTCACTCTCTGCTCAGTGTGCTCCAGCAGGCGTGCTGGTACTTACCTACTCATTTAAATTGCAGGTTATAGCCCTAGGGAGGCATGTTTAGTAGGATAGGTACCCATCAGAGGGAGGCATGTTTGCCCAATTAAATTGTAGGCTTTAAGCCCGAGAGAAGCATGTATAGTAGGATAGGTACTAGTGTTGAGCATTCCGATACCGCAAGTATCGGCATTGGACGATATTCGCTGTATCGGAATTCCGATATTGAGTTCCGATACTTTTGCTATATCGTATACCGGAATCGGAAGTTCCCATAATTCTTTGAGAGGCACTGTGATTTTATTCAGCCAATGAGGAATCCTAATAATTGTGTGGGCACATCCTGTAATGCTGCGGTCATGTTAACTAATGGCATGGCTGTGATTGGCTACTGAAATGATGTCAGAATGCACTATAAAAGGTGCCGCCGCCTTTTTGGCTTCACTGTGCTTGTGAACTCAGTTAGGGACAGAATGCTGCTCTTCTGACTCTGAGGGACAGTTAGAGATTGCGTTTTTGTGAATTGTTCTGTAGGCAGGCTATTTGAGAAACCGCTGTGTAAATCTTCCTTTTTCCTTGCAGTGCTGTTTTCACAGCTCTGTGCAAGGTCTGTGTGTGAGTGCAGGTGACGCTGCAGTTTGGTCTGCAACCACCGCAGTTTGTAGTCATCTGCACGTGTTACTCACTGCCTCATTTTTTTTTTCTTTTGTGGAATTGGTGCTGCTACATTCAATTGAAATTAACATGTCATCTATTAGTGTGACGCGCTTCCATCCGTATCGAATACATTGGTTGCAGATACTAATAGAAGTACAGAGCGGAGTGTTATGTTTCGGTAGCTGAGGAGTGCAGGTAAAAAAGGCAATACACCAGAGCAGTTGGAATCTATGAGATTGCAGTACCCTGACTAACCACAACAACTAGAGGCAGCCGTGGAGCGTTCCTACGTTGGTTCTAGACGCCTCGTCACAGCCTGAGAAACTAACTACACCTAAAGATAGAAAATAGGAAAGCTATCTGCCCCGGAGCAGAACCCCAAAGATAATAGAAAGCCCCCAAACATGTAATGGGCGGTTAGACAAGATGAAATACTGACACAGAAAGAAAATAGTATGAGCAAACGCTGGGGCCCAAACTAACTAAAAGAAAAGGATAGGAAGGGTACTTACTGCAATCCCAGAAAACCCTTGAAAGGCACCAACTCTACTAATTTCAAAAACACCTGAGATCACACGACCTTTCCACCTAAAATTAGTTCTCTGGTGTAACAAAATCAAAACAGCAGCCACTGAAAAAACTGGAAAAAGCAAAAGTACAAACATCAGTGGCTGAACTAAACTGAGAGGGCAAAGCCCCCGAGGGGACCGTGAAGGCCCCCACAGAAGTGCAGGACAAAATGCAAAAATATAGCACAAACACAAAAGAAGAAAATGTCTTATCTGTTAGCAGAGATGCAGACATGACACAGCAGGCTACAAGGGAAACAGGAATAAAGGATCCAGACCAGAACAGTTGATCACCGGCAACCCTGATGGGAAGGTGACTCCCTTATATAAGACCAATCAGTAACACCTGATTCCCAGTCCTCAACAATCTTCACTGGACAGACTAGCACCGCTTGTAACCACCAGAGGGAGCCTCTGCTCAAAACTCATCTCAAACCCATTCACAACAGTACCCCCCCCTTGAGGAGGGGTCACCGAACCCTCATTTGAGCAACCAGGTCGGTCAGGATGAGTTCTATGATACGCACGGATAAGTCTCCTAGCATGGATGTCCGAAGCAAACACCCAAGAATTGTCTTCCTGACCATAACCTCTCCATTTAAACCAAATACTGGAGTTTCCGTCTAGAAAAACGAGAATCTAATATTTTCTCAACCAATACTCCAGATTGCCCTCAACCAAAACAGGGTCAGGAGGCACAGCAGCAGGAACCACTGGCTCAACAAACCTCTTCAAACAAGGACTTGTGGAACACGTTTATGGATCTTAAATGTCCCTGGAAGAAGCAAACGAAAAGAAACAGGATTAATAATCTCCATGATCTTATAAGGTCCAATGAACTAGGCTTAATTTAGGAGATGTACTCTCATAGGAATATTCTTTGAGGACAACCAGACCAAAGTCCCCCACTTTAAACCGAGGACCATCAGTCCTATGCCGGTTACAAACCGCTGGGGCCCTCTCCTGAGAGAGGGACAACCTCTCCACACCTGGTCCCAAATCTGTTGCATAACGCTCCACAACAGAGTCAACACCTGGACAGACAGAAGCCTCCGTCTCCCTGAAGAAAATCGAGGGTTGAAAACCCAGAATTACAAAAAAATGGAGACATTAAAGTGCAGAGCTAGCCCTATTATTAAGAGCAAACTCACCAAAGGCAAAAAGAGGCCCAGTCATCCTGATCAGCAGACACAAAGCATCTTAGATAAGTCTCCAATGTCTGGTTTTGTTTCTCTCAGTTTGACCATTGGTCTGAGGATGAAAGCCGAGAGAAAGACAATTGAACACCCAGTTTAGAACAAAAATCCTCCAAAATCTGGAAACAAACTGGACTCCTCTGTCAGACACAATGTTCTCAGGAATGCGTGTAAACAACCACGTGCTGAAGGAACAACGGCAACCAATTCAGAGGAGAAGGCAACTTGGTAATGGCACAAGATGTTTCATTTTGGAAAACCTATACAAAATTTACCCAGATGGTGGTCATTCTCTGAGAAACAGGAAGGTCGAAAATGAAATCCATAGAGATATGGGTCCATGGTCTTCTTGGCACAGGCAATGGCATCAACAAACCACTAGAGCGAGAGCAAGGGCTTGGGAGCGAGAGCAAGTCCCGCAGGACTGCACAAAATTCCTGACATCACGAACAAGGTAGGCCACCAAAAGGACCACTAACCAAGTCTCTGGTACCAAAAATTCCGGGATGCCCAGCCAATGCGGAACAATGAACTCAACATCACACTCTTTTTCCACTGGTCCGGGACAAACAATTTTCCAACAGGGCAGCGCTCGGGCCTATCCTCCTGACACCCCCTCCAGAGCAAGTCTCAAATTGGGCGAGATGGCGGAAAGAACTACACCCTCTTTCAAAATAACAGAAGGATCAGATAACACTCAGAGAGTCCGCAAGGAAACTCTCGAGAGGGCATCCGCCTTAACATTCTTAGTGCCAGGAAGAAAGAGAAATCACAAAATTAAAACGTGTGAAAAACAAGGCCCACCTGGCCCCGTCTGATTGAGTCGCTTGGCAGATTCCAGATAGACCAGATTCTTATGGTCCGTAGGAACCACCTGATGTTTGGCTCCCTCCAGCCAATGTCTCCACTCTTCAAAAGCCCACTTCATGGCCATATAACTCCCGATACCCACGTCATAATTACGTCAGTAGGAAAAAATTTTCGAGAGAAAAGGCACAAGGTTACTTTTAGAGGTCTCTGGATCTTTTTGTGGACCAAAACGGCACCTGCCCCATTTCAGAGGGCATCAACCTCCACCTGAAATGGCAGAGAAACATCAGGCTTGCCGTAGAACAGGAGCAGAAGTGAATCTCTGCTTAAGTTCCTGAAATGCAGAGACTGCCTCAGGAGGCCAATTTCACCACATCAGAACCCTTTCTGGTCAAATCAGTTAAGGTTTAACAATAACCGAGAAATTACCAATAAATTTACGATAAAAATTGGCAAAACCCAAAAAAT
>JARQOD010009629.1:0-30611 GCA_033576555.1 Oophaga sylvatica
GCCCAGCAGGCCCCGGGGGTGGGACGATCAAATGAGGGGTTTGAGGACTGATGGAACGCATCATGTGACCTGTGAATAAAAATTTATTGGAATGACTCAGGACAGCCTGGGTCATCTGATGCCTCTCATGAGCCCCCCAGTGCCCCTGTGGTGTGTAGAGACTGACTCTAAAGTGGGGTTGAGGAGCTGATAGGAACGCATTTATGTGACCTGTGAATAAATGTTCTATTGAGAATGACTCAGGACAGCCGAGTCCATCTGATGCCCCTCACTGAGCCAGCAGGCCCCCTGTGGTGGTGTAGAGTACTGACTCATATGATGGGGTATGAGGAGCTGATAGAAACGATATGTGACCTTGAATAAATGTTCTTATTGAGAATGACTCAGGACAAGCCGAGTTCCTCTGGCCTCTCACTGAGCCCGCAGCGCCCCCTGTTTGGGGGTGTAGAGTACTGACTCATAATGATGGTGTTGGGAGCTGATAGGAAAGCATCATGGACCTGTGATAAATGTTCTATTTAGAATGACTCAGGACAGCCGAGCTCCATCTGATGCCTCTCACTGAGCCCAGCAGCGCCCCCTGTGGTGGTGTGAGTACTGACTCTAATGATGGTGTATGAGGAGCTGATAGGGAGCTCATTGACCTGTGAATAAATGTTCTATTGAGAATGACTCGGACAGCCGAGTCCATCTGATGCTTCACGAGCCCAGCAGTGCCCCCTGGGTGGTGTAGAGTACTGACTCCTAATGATGGGTATGAGGAGCTGATAGGAAAAGCATATGTGACCTGTGAAAAAATGTTCTATTGAGAAGACTCAGGACAGCCGAGCTCCCCTGTGCTCTCACTGAGCCCACAGTGCCCCTTTTGGTGGGTAGAGACTGACTCTAATGGGTGTATGAGGAGCTGATAGGAGACGCATCAGTGACCTGTGAATAAATGTTCTATTGGAATGACTCAGGACAGCCGGTCCCTCTGATGCTCTCACTGAGCCCACAGGCCCCCTGTGGTGGTGTAGGGTAATGACTCTAATGATGGGTATGAGGAGCTGATAGAAACGCTCAGTGACCTTTAATAAATGTTTATTGAGAATGCTCAGACAGCCTGGATCCATTGTGCCTTCACTGAGCCCAGCAGGCCCCCTGTGGTGGTGTAGAGTACTGACTCTAATGATGGTGTATGAGGAGTTATAGGAAACGATTTATGTGACCTGTGAATAAATTTTCTATTGAGAAGACTCAGGACGCCGACTCCATCTGATGCCTCTCACTGAGCCCAGCAGCGCCCCCTGTGGTGGTGTAGAGTACTGACTCATAATGAATTTGGGGTATGAGGAGTGATAGGAGAGCATCATGTGACCTGTGAATTAATGTTCTATTGAGAATGACTCAGGACAGCCGAGCTCCATCTGATGCCTCTCACTGGCCCCGCAGCCCCCCCGTGGGGTGTAGGTACTGACTCTAAAGAGGTGTATGAGGAGCTGATAGGAGACGATATGTGACCTGTGAATAAATGTTCTATTGAGAATGACTCAGGACAGCCCAGCTCCATTGAGCTCTCCCCTGAGCCCAGCAGTGCCCCCTGTGGTGGCGGTGATGTCACTGCTGTATAATATAACTGATTCGGAGATGGTGATGTCACCTGTAAATTTTTGATTCTGGGGAGGGGGTGATTCCGCTGTATAATATAACGTATCTGGGGGGGGTGATGTCACGCTGAAATATAAATGATAACTGGATGGATGTCACTGTGTTAATTTAATGATATCTGAGAGCGGGATGTCACCGCTGTATAAATAACTGTATTGGGGAGCGGTGGTGTAATGCTGTATAATATACTGATATCTGGAGAGCGGTGATGTCACCGCTGTATAATATAACGATATCTGGGAGCGGTGATGTCACGCTGTATAATTAACTGATATCTGGAGAGTGGTGATGTCACTGCTGTATAATAAACTGATATCTGGAGAGTGGTGATGTCACTGCTGTATAATATAAACTGATATCTGGAGAGCGGTGATGTCACTGCTGTATAATAACTGATATCTGAGAGAGTGATGTCACTGCTGTATAATATAACTGATATCTGGAGAGCGGTGATGTCACTGCGTATAATATAACTGATATCTGAGGAGCGTGATGTCACTGCTGTATAATATAACTGATATCTGGAGAGGGTGATGTCACTGCTGTATAATATAACTGATATCTGGGAGGGTGATGTCACTGCTGTATAATATAATGTATCTGGGAGCGGTGATGTCACGCTGTATAATATAATGATATCTGGGAGGGTGATGTCACTGCTGTATAATATACTGATATCTGGAGGTGATGTCACTGTGTATAATATAACTGATATCTGGAGGGTGATGTCACTGCTGTATAATATAACTGATATCTGGGAGGTGATGTCATGTTATATATAACTGATATTGGAGGTGATGTCACTGCTGTATAATATAACTGATATCTGAGAGGGTGATGTAGCGTATAATATAATGATATCTGGGGAGGGTGATGTCACTGCTGTAATATAACTGATATCTGGAGAGCGGTGATGTCACTGCTGTAATAAATGATATCTGGGAGTGATGTCATGCTGTATAATATAACTGATATTGGGAGCGGTGATGTCACTGCTGTATATAAACTGATACTGGGAGCGTGATGTCATGCTGTATAATATAATGATATCGGAGCGGTGATGTCATGCTGTTAAAAACTGATATCTGGAAGCGTGATGTCACTGCTGTATAATATAACTGATATTGGAGGGTGATCACGCTGTATAATATAACTGATACTGGAGAGCGTGATGTCACTGCTGTATAATATAACTGAATCTGGAGGCGGTGATGTCACTGCTGTATAATATAACTGATATCTGGGAGCGGTGATGTCATGCTTATATAATAACTGGAGAGATTCTGGGAGGGTGAGCACGTGTATATAGATTCGGGAGTATGTCATTATAATAATGATATGGAGGGTGAGTCACTGTTTAATTAATGATATGGGGGGTGAGTCACTGCTGTAAAATAACTGATATTGGAGGGTGATGCCTTGTATATATAACTGAATCGGAGGTGATGTCACTGATAATAACTGAATCTGGGAGGGTGATTCATGTGTTTTAACTGATATTGGGAGCGGTGATGTCACGCTGTATATAAACTGACTGGAGCGTGATGTCACTGCTTTATATATGATTGAGGTGATGTCATGCGAAATAATGAATGGAGCGGGATACGCTGTTAATATAATGATCTGAGAGTGTGTCATGCTGTATAAAGATATCTGGGGGATGTCACTGCTGTATAATAAAGATATCTGGACGGATGTCATCTGTATAATAATGTATTGGAGGTGTGTCACTGGTATAAATAATGTACTGGAGGGTGAGTCATGCTGTATATAACTGATATTGGAGGTGATGCCGCTGTATAATATATGTTTGGGGGTGATGTCAGCTGTAAATTGTCTGGAGAGCGGTGATGTCACTGCTGTATAATATAACTGATATCTGGAGAGGGTGATGTCACTGCTGTATAATATAACTGATATCTGGAGAGCGGTGATGTCACTGCTGTATAATATAACTGATATCTGGAGAGGGTGATGTCACTGCTGTATAATATAACTGATATCTGGGAGCGGTGATGTCACTGCTGTATAATATAACTGATATCTGGAGAGCGGTGATGTCACTGCTGTATAATATAACTGATATCTGGGAGCGGTGATGTCACTGCTGTATAATATAACTGATATCTGGAGAGCGGTGATGTCACTGCTGTATAATATAACTGATATCTGGAGAGCGGTGATGTCACTGCTGTATAATATAACTGATATCTGGAGAGCGGTGATGTCACTGCTGTATAATATAACTGATATCTGGAGAGCGGTGATGTCAAAAAAAAAAAAAAAAAAAAAAAAAAATTTTTTTTTTTTTTTTTTTTTTTTTTTTTTTTGGGGAGGGTGATGTCACTGCTGTATAATATAACTGATATCTGGAGAGCGGTGATGTCACTGCTGTATAATATAACTGATATCTGGAGAGCGGTGATGTCACTGCTGTATAATATAACTGATATCTGGAGAGTGTGATGTCACTGCTGTATAATATAACTGATATCTGGAGAGCGGTGATGTCACTGCTGTATAATATAACTGATATCTGGGGAGCGGTGATGTCACTGCTGTATAATATAACTGATAATCTGGAGAGCGGTGATGTCACTGCTGTATAATATAACTGATATCTGGAGAGCGGTGATGTCACTGCTGTATAATATAACTGATATCTGGAGAGCGGTGATGTCACTGCTGTATAATATAACTGATATCTGGAGAGCGGTGATGTCACTGCTGTATAATATAACTGATATCTGGAGAGCGGTGATGTCACTGCTGTATAATATAACTGATATCTGGAGAGGGTGATGTCACTGCTGTATAATATAACTGATATCTGGGGAGCGGTGATGTCACTGCTGTATAATATAACTGATATCTGGGAGAGGGTGATGTCACTGCTGTATAATATAACTGATATCTGGAGAGGGTGATGTCACTGCTGTATAATATAACTGATATCTGGAGAGCGGTGATGTCACTGCTGTATAATATAACTGATATCTGGAGAGTGGTGATGTCACTGCTGTATAATATAACTGATATCTGGAGAGACGGTGATGTCACTGCGTATAATATAACTGATATCTGGAGAGCGGTGATGTCACTGCTGTATAATATAACTGATATCTGGAGAGCGTGATGTCACTGCTGTATAATATAACTGATATCTGGAGAGCGGTTTATGTCACTGCTGTATAATATAATGATATCTGGAGAGCGGTGATGTCACTGCTGTATAATATAACTGATATCTGGAGAGCGGTGATGTCACTGCTGTATAATATAACTGATATCTGGAGAGCGGTGATGTCACTGCTGTATAATATAACTGATATCTGGAGAGCGGTGATGTCACTGCTGTATAATATAACTGATATCTGGAGAGCGGTGATGTCACTGCTGTATAATATAACTGATATCTGGAGAGCGGTGATGTCACTGCTGTATAATATAACTGATATCTGGAGAGCGGTGATGTCACTGCTGTATAATATAACTGATATCTGGAGAGCGGTGATGTCACTGCTGTATAATATAACTGATATCTGGAGAGCGGTGATGTCACTGCTGTATAATATAACTGATATCTGGAGAGCGGTGATGTCACTGCTGTATAATATAACTGATATCTGGAGAGCGGTGATGTCACTGCTGATAATATAACTGATATCTGGGGAGCGGTGATGTCACTGCTCTATAATATAACTGAGATCTGGGGAGCAGTCATGTCACTGCTGTATAATATAACTGATATCTGGAGAGCGGTGATGTCACTGCTGTATAATATAACTGATATCTGGAGAGCGGTGATGTCACTGCTGTATAATATAACTGAGATCTGGGGAGCGTGATGTCACTGCTGTATAATATAACTGAGATCTGGGGAGCAGTCATGTCACTGCTGTATAATATAGGCATCGGTGTTTGCAGCTGTATCGGAGGCGTTTGTTTCTTTTATTGAATCTTTTTCGGGTTATTACATCTCATTTCTTGCCTCTCTCTCGGTCACATGACTGCGGTGTCATTCCTGGATGACTATGGAGGGAGCAGCTGCTCGTTCACACGTGGGTCCTCGCTGAGCCGAGCCTCCAGAGCCAGGTACTTCTGAGGAGCCAATCGCTTGTGTCTGAGGACAGAGGTGAGGATATTGGGGGTGAGCTGCGCCATTATCATGGTCATCACATAACCTGCAGCGACGATGTGACATCCCACCTGTTGAGTCTGGTCTCCAGGATCTGGATATGGAACATGGCCTCAGAGCAGAACTCCAGGTATGCCTCCTCGTCCTCTCTCGTCATGGATGGCTGGTTCTGGTGGTACCACTGCTGCTTCTTCTGCAGCTCTTGTGTCTCCTTATATGGGTCAGATATGGAGGTGTAAACAGTTAGAAATATTTGGACGGTGGTCACGAGTTTAGATATTTTATTCGTTTAACAGAACATATTTCAGGTCGAGTCCTGTCACCAATCTGGTCATAAAGGGACAACTTTCAGCTTTAATTTGAAGGGATTCACCTCCTGATTGGAGGACAGGGTAAGGAATCACAGCTCTGTCATAATATGGAGCTGCCTGTTATCAAAGAGAGAAGAATTTAACAATTATCTCAGACGCTTGTTAATGAGCTGCATGGGCTTTCCCCTCGTTTTTCTATTATCAATTAAGCAGGTATAAGGTCTGTAGCTGATTCCAGGAATGGTATTTGCATTTAGAAGATCTTGCTGTGAACCCACAACATGCGGTTAGAGGAGCACTTAGTGGAAGAGAAACAGACCATCATTACTGTGAAAAAAAGAATAAATTCATCTGAGAGAGCAGCAATGTTAGTAGCGGCATGTAGTGAACTATGTATATGTATGAATATATGACCAGCAGTAAGTGACGTTTGTCTCAGGCTGCAGCTCTCCACACAGGTCATGACCTCATGTTAGCCTGACTGGCAGTCTCCGGTCTCCAATCTCTCCAGGGTGCCTTCCTGAGAGCACATAGAATTGGAGCATTTCACACCTTCTGGCCCTTTAGAAGTTAGATGTCAATGCTAGCTATCTATGAGAAAGTTTACACCAGAGGTTCAGAGAGAAAATAATGTATTCATTGGTAGCATGGCATGGTCCACTCACCAACCAGCAATTAGAATATTATAATAGAGAGGCTGGTCTAGAAATTGGATTCCTAAGTCATATCTATAAATTAGACTTCAACACAAAAGAACCGTGTCATATATGGGGGCAGCCAAGCTGATGTGATCATCTCATATTCCACCTCCCTCGGGGACAGAGTACCAGAATGCAAAGTTCGATATTTCTGTAAGTTTTCTCCCTGTTATTTTATACTGTTTTGCATATTTGTATGTCCCTTGTTATTTCCATTTTTATATCCTTTTTATTGTAAGCACTGTACCTTTTATATTAAAGTTGCCACCAATTGTCACATATAGCCAACACACGGTCTGGCTTCATACACGCTGCCACCAGTCACTAAACACATGGGCGATGAGTCCCGGAAATATTAATACTATGTGCCAATCACCAGGAGCACACACTCTAAGGCTATGGATTCTTTAGAGCAACAAGGTTCAGACTTATTAAAGTATAAAGCTTTAATATAAAAGGTACAGTGCTTACAATAAAAAGGGTATAAAAACAGGAATAACAAGGGACATACAAATATGCAAAACAGTATAAAATAACAGGGAGAAAAACTTACAGAAATATCGAACTTTGCATTCTGGTACTCTGTCCCCGAGGGAGGGGGAATATGAGATGATCACATCAGCTTGGCTGCCCTCATATATGACACGGTTCTTTTGTGTTGAAGTCTAATTTATGGATATGACTTAGGAATCCAATTTCTAGACCAGCCTCTCATTATAATATTCTAACTGCTGGTTTGTGAGTGGACCATGCCATGCTACCAATGAATACATTATTTTCTCTCTGAACCTCTGGTGTAAACTTTCCCATAGATAGCTAGCATTGACATCTAACTTCTAAAGGGCCAGAAGGTGTGAAATGCTCCAATTCTATGTGCTCTCAGGAAGGCACCCTGGAGAGATTGGAGACCGGAGACTGCCAGTCAGGCTAACATGAGGTCATGACCTGTGTGGAGAGCTGCAGCCTGAGACAAACGTTCTTACTGCTGGTCATATATTCATATATATACATATTTCACTACATGGCCAAATCAACAGTTCTTCCATTCTGTAAAAAAATATCGCCCCTGGTGAGCTCAGGAACTCAGAACGCCGGGACGTCCACAGTAGACAGCAGATGATCAAAAAAAATCCTTCCTATGGTGAAAAAAAAACCTATTCCCAACATCTCCCAAGCGAAGACCACTCTCCAGGAAGTCGGGGTCTCGGTATCTAAGGCTATCAAAAAGCAAAGACTCCATGAGAGCAGACACTGAGGGGTCACCACAAGTTGCAAACCATTAATCAGCCGGAAAGTGGCCCGATTAGACTTTACCAAAAAAACATCTAAAGAATCCGCCAAGTTCTGGAAAAGCAAAGCTAAGATCCACCTGCACCAGAATGATGGGAAGAAGAGTCTGTAGAAGGCTTGGAGCGGCTCCTGATCCTTGGCACATCCTAACACATGGCAGAGGTGGTGTGAGGGCGTGGGCATGCATGTGACCGAACAGAAGCGGCTGGATGAATCCTGTGTGTACAAGGTGACACCTTCTGCTTATATCCACCAACTGCAGCAAGGATGATGAGACGACTGCACCGGACAATGACCCAAAACATCCTGCAAATGTAAAGAAGGGGAATATTCTGCAGTGGCCGAGTCCTCACCAGATCTCATCGAGACGCATTTCACCGGCTGAAGACAAAACTGAAGGCAGAAAGATCCACAAACAAGCGAGAAATGAAGTCACTGCAGGAAAGGAGGCAAAACCTCTCACCGGGGGAAACTAGTGATGGTGACAGACATGGCCTCAACCTCAGGCCGGAGGAGACCAGTGATGGTGACAGCCAAGGCCTCCAGACCTCAGGCCGGAGACCAGTGATGGTGACAGCCAAGGCCTCCAGACCTCAGGCCGGAGACCAGTGATGGTGACAGCCAAGGCCTCCAGACCTCAGGCCGGAGACCAGTGATGGTGACAGCCAAGGCCTCCAGATCTCAGGCCGGAGACCAGTGATGGTGACAGCCAAGGCCTCCAGACCTCAGGCCAGAGGAGACCAGTGATGGTGACAGCCATGGCCTCCAGATCTCAGGCCAGAGAAGACCAGTGACGGTGACTGCCATGACCTCCAGACCTCAGGCCGAAGGACACCAGTAATGGTAAAGGCCAAGGCTTCCAGACCTCAGGCCGGAGGAGACTAGTGATGGTGACAATCATGGCCTCCAGACCTCAGGCCGGAGGAGACCACTAATGGTAAAGGCCAAGGCCTCCGACCTCAGGCCAGAGGAGACCAGTGATGGTGACAGCCATAGCCTCCAGATCTCAGGCCAGAGGAGATCAGTGATGGTGACGTGACGGCCATGACCTCCAGACTTCAGGCTGTCATTGCTGCAAAGCCTCACACTGGAGGAAACCAGCGATGGATCCAGACCTCAGGCCATCATTGCAGAAATGGACTCTCTAGAAAGGGTTATTAAACATGGACATTTTTTTTGAGAAAGTGAATTTGTCCGATTACTTCTGAGCCCCTGAAATGAGGATTTGTACAAAAATGGCTGCAGTTCCTAAACGTTTCACAGGAGATTTCTGTTCAACCCGTTTAATTAAACCTGAAAGTCACCACTTCAAATGGCAAAATTGCGGCCTGCAGAGCTGAAATCACAAGGATTCATTACTGGACAAGTGACGCTGGGAAGGCTGCGGTCGGCGTGCGGCAGTGACGGTGGGGAGGCGGCGGTCGGCGTGCGTCAGCGACGCTGGGGAGGCGGCGTGCGGCAGTGACGCTGGGGAGGCGGCGTGCGGCAGCGACGCTGGGGAGGCGGCGGTTGACATGCATCAGCGACGCTGGGGAGGTGGCGTGCGGCAGTGACGGTGGGGAGGCGGCGGTCGGCGTGCGGCAGCGACGCTGGGGAGGCAGCGGTCGGCGTGCGGCAGCGACGCTGGAGGCGGCGGTCGGCGTGCGGCAGCGACGCTGGGGAGGTGGAGTGCGGCAGCGATGGTGGGGAGGCGGCGGTCGGCGTGCGGCAGCGACGCTGGGAAGGCTGCGGTCGGCGTGCGACAGTGACGGTGGGGAGGCGGCGGTCGGCGTGCGTCAGCGACGCTGGGGAGGTGGCGTGCGGCAGTGACGGTGGGGAGGTGGCGTGCGGCAGTGACGGTGGGGAGGCGGCGGTCGGCGTGCGTCAGCGACGCTGGGGAGGTGGCGTGCGGCAGTGACGCTGGGGAGGTGGCGTGCGGCAGTGACGGTGGGGAGGCGGCGGTCGGCGTGCGGCAGCGACGCTGGGGAGGCAGCGGTCGGCGTGCGGCAGCGACGCTGGAGGCGGCGGTCGGCGTGCGGCAGCGACGCTGGGGAGGTGGCGTGCGGCAGCGACGCTGGGGAGGTGGCGTGCGGCAGCGATGGTGGGGAGGCAGCGGTTGGCGTGCGTCAGCAACACTGGGGAGGCGGCGTGCGGCAGCGACGCTGGGAAGGCTGCGGTCGGCGTGCGGCAGCGACGCTGGGGACACTCGGCATACCCATGACAAGTTTAGGTGGGCCAGGTGTCCCGGTGATGTGAACCCTCATTACCTTTTCGAAGCGCGCCTGGATGAGGTTGGCCTGCTGCACCAGCCTGTTCTTGAGGTCGCGCAGGCAGTCGTCCTTCACCTGCTGGGCCTGCTGCCGTGTCAGCTTCTCGGGGTCTCCCACAGGTGCCAGGTACGGAGACAGATAATCCCGGCAGAGCTCGGCGCGGCGCTCCTGTTCCTCCTGGGCAGCGCGTTGCTGAGATGGGACAGCGACACATTAGCACAGCCCTGTGACGCCCCCAGGAGGCAGACACCCGCACTGCACCACTCACCTGCGTGGCTCGCTGCTCTTGGCCACTTCTATTCCTCTCGGTGTCATAGATAGAAATGTTCAGCTGCGGCTCTGCCTCCTCCTGAGCCCGCCGGTGCAGGATCTCCAGCAGCTGCGGTGCAGAATACCCCATTATCCTCGCCCTCCATCCATGTAGTCATGCACTCACTATGACAGATGCTGCCTCGTACCTCGGCCTCGGCCCTGCGCACCGCCTCCTGTGCGCACTGCTCCCCCTGCTGGAGATGTAGTAGAGTCTCGTAGACGTAGAGTTGCTTGTTGAATTTCTCCAGTGGCTCCACCTGGTGGGCGACAGAGCAGAGCGCGAGAATCGTCAGCGTTCTTCGCTGATCCACTCTCTAAATTGCGATTCTTTGTGCCGTCTCCAAATAGCACCCAGCTGCCGTCTTCTTCTGATCCAGGAGTCAAAATCCCTCCATCCCTTAAGTGAGCAGATCCACAGAGCCCTCCACCTCTGACTGCCCCCAGGTGGCCGGCAGCGCCCCTCCTAACATCTGTGGTACCTGGTAGGAGACGCAGGTCTCGGGGCTCAGTACCACATGTGCCCCCTTCTCTCCAAGGTTGGCTGGCTTCAGGAAATCCCAGGTGGAGGTGGTGATGTGGTCGTCCTGCCGGTGGCAGCGGACATGGACCCGATCCTCAGCTATCAAGAAGATCCTTTCCTCCACATCCTCATTGTCTGCCTTGCTGGAATTCCTATGGAAACGTTCTAGAATTTTCTGGAAACGAAATAATGGAGGAAATTAATTCCCAAATATTAAAATCCACAATAAATGTCTGCTCCCAGAGCGCCTGTATTACACGTGATATCCCCCAGAGCGCCTGTATTACACGTGATATCCCCCCAGAGCGCCTGTATTACACGTGATATCCCACCAGAGCGCCTGTATTACACGTGATATCCCCCCAGAGCGCCTGTATTACACGTGATATCACTCCAGAGCGCCTGTATTACACGTGATATCCCCCAGAGCGCCTGTATTACACGTGATATCCCACCAGAGCGCCTGTATTACACGTGATATCCCCCAGAGCGTCTGTATTACACGTGATATCCCCCCAGAGCGCCTGTATTACACGTGATATCCCCCAGAGCGTCTATATTACATATTACACGTGATATCCCCCAGAGCATCTGTATTACACGTGATATCCCACCAGAGCGCCTGTATTACACGTGATATCCCCCAGAGCGCCTGTATTACACGTGATATCCCACCAGAGCGCCTGTATTACACGTGATATCCCCCCAGAGCGTCTGTATTACACGTGATATCCCCCCAGAGTGCCTGTATTACACGTGATATCCCCCCAGAGCGTCTATATTACATATTACACGTGATATCCCCCAGAGCGTCTGTATTACACGTGATATCCCCCCAGAGCGCCTGTATTACACGTGATATCCCCCCAGAGCGTCTGTATTACACGTGATATCCCCCAGAGCGCCTGTATTACACGTGATATCCCCCAGAGCGCCTGTATTACACGTGATATCCCCCCAGAGCGCCTGTATTACATGTGATATCCCCCCCAGAGCACCTGTATTACACGTGATATCCCCCAGAGCGCCTGTATTACACGTGATATCCCCCCAGAGCGTCTGTATTACACGTGATATCCCCCCAGAGCGCCTGTATTACACGTGATATCCCCCCAGAGCGCCTGTATTACACGTGATATCCCCTCAGAGCGCCTGTATTACACGTGATATCCCCCCAGAGCGCCTGTATTACACGTGATATCCCCCCAGAGCGCCTGTATTACACGTGATATCCCCCCAGAGCGCCTGTATTACACGTGATATCCCCCAGAGCGTCTGTATTACACGTGATATCCCCCCAGAGCGCCTGTATTACACGTGATATCCCCCAGAGCGCCTGTATTACACGTGATATCCCCCCAGAGCGCCTGTATTACACGTGATATCCCCCAGAGCGCCTGTATTACACGTGATATCCCCCCAGAGTGTCTTTATTACACGTGATATCCCCCCAGAGCGCCTGTATTACACGTGATATCCCCCAGAGCGTCTGTATTACACGTGATATCCCCCAGAGCGCCTGTATTACACGTGATATCCCCCCAGAGCGCCTGTATTACACATGATATCCCCCCAGAGCGCCTGTATTACACGTGATATCCCCCCAGAGCGCTTTATTACACGTGATATCCCCCAGAGCGCTGTATTACACGTGATATCCCCCAGAGCGTCTGTATTACACGTGATATCCCCCAGAGCGCCTGTATTACACGTGATATCCCCCAGAGCGCCTGTATTACACGTGATATCCCCCCAGAGCGCCTGTATTACACGTGATATCCCCCAGAGCGTCTTTATTACACGTGATATCGCCCCAGAGCGCCTGTATTACACGTGATATCCCCCAGAGCGCCTGTATTACACGTGATATCCCCCAGAGCACCTGTATTACACGTGATATCCCCCCAGAGCGCCTGTATTACACGTGATATCCCCCCAGAGCGCCTGTATTACACGTGATATCCCCCCAGAGCCCTGTATTACACGTGATATCCCCCAGAGGCCGATACCTGATCCAGAGCGCTTATTACACGTGATATCCCCCAAGCCCTGTATTACACTGATATCCCCCAGACCTGTATTACACGTGATATCCCCCCCCCAGAAGACGCCTGTATTACACGTGATATCCCCCAGAGCGCCTGTATTACACGTGATATCCCCCAACCCTGTATCGTGATATCCCCAGAGGCTGTATTACAGGAATCCCCAGAGCTGATACCTGATATCCCCCAGAGCGCTGTATTACACTAATCCCCCAGCGTATTACACGATATCCCAGAGCGCTGATTCACTGTACCCAGAGCCCTGTATAACGTATATCCCGGCCCTGTATTACACTGATATCCCAAGCGCCTGTATTACACGTGAATCCCCAGAGCCCTGTATTACACTGAACCCCAGCGCCTTATTAACGGATCCCAAGCGCCTTATACACGTGATCCCCCAGGGTTTACACTGATATCCCCAGGCGCTGTATTCACGTGATTCCCAGGCCTGTATTCCTGATTCCCCAGAGCCTGTTTCCTGTACCCAGGCGCCTGTATTACCTGTACCCAGAGCTTTTTACACTATATCCCCCAGACCTGTTACACGTGATATCCCCCGGGCCCTGTATTACACTGATATCCCCCAGAGCGCTGTTTTGATTCCCCAGAGCCTATTAAGTGAATCGCCCGACGCCTGTATTAATATATCGGGCTTTTACACGTGATCCCAGAGGCCTTATTTCACGTGATATCCCCAAGGCCTCTGTATCAGTGATTCCCCCCAAGGCCTGTTTACGGTTCGCGCCTGTATTACACGTGATTCCCCCAGAGCGCCTGTATTACACGTGATATCCCCCAGAGCGCTGTATTACACGTGATATCCCCCAAGCGCTGTATTACACGATATCCCCAGAGCGCCTGTATTACACGTGATATCCCCCAGAGCGCCTGTATTACACTGATATCCCCCAGAGCGCCTGTATTACACGTGATATCCCCCCAGAGCGCCTGTATTACACGTGATATCCCCCCAGAGCGCCTGTATTACACGTGATATCCCCCCAGAGCGCCTGTATTACACGTGATATCCCCCCAGAGCGCCTGTATTACACGTGATATCCCCCAGAGCGCCTGTATTACACGTGATATCCCCCAGAGCGCTGTATTACACGTGATATCCCCCCAGAGCGTCTGTATTACACGTGATATCCCCCCAGAGCACTGTATTACACGTGATATCCCCCAGAGCGCCTGTATTACACTGATATCCCTCAGAGCGCCTGTATTACACGTGATATCCCCCAGAGCGCCTGTATTACACGTGATATCCCCCAGAGCGCCTGTATTACACGTGATATCCCTCAGAGCGCCTGTATTACACGTGATATCCCAGAGCGTCTGTATTACACGTGATATCCCAGAGCCCTGTATTACACGTGTATCCCCAGGCGCCTGTATTACAGTGATATCCCCCCAGAGCGTCTGTATTCGTGATATCCCCCCACTGAGCGCCTGTGTTTACACGTGATTCCCCAGAGGTGTATTCCGTGTATCCCCCGGGCTTTTTACGTGTTATCAGAGCGTTCTGTTATTTCACGTGATATCCCCCTCAGAGCGCCTGTTATTCACGTGATTCACCCCACGAGGCTGTTATTACAGTGTTATCCCCAGGGCCTGTATTACAGTGATATCCCCCAGAACGCATGTATTAACGTGATATCCCCAGAGTGTCTTTATTACACGTGTATCCTCCCGAGCGCCTTTTTATTACAGTGATATCCACCCAGAGCGCCTGTATTACGTGTTATCCCCCAGAGCGCCTGTATTACACGTGATATCCCCCCAGAGCGCCTGTATTACACTGATATCCCAGGCGCTTGTATTTACTCGTGATTCCCCAGAGCGTCTTTATTACACGTGATATCCCCCCAGAGCGCCTGTATTACACGTGATATCCCCCAGAGCGTCTGTATTACACGTGATATCCCCCAGAGCGCCTGTATTACACGTGATATCCCCCCAGAGCGCCTGTATTACACGTGATATCCCCCCAGAGCGCCTGTATTACACGTGATATCCCCCAGAGCGTCTATATTACACGTGATATCGCCCCAGAGCGCCTGTATTACACGTGATATCCCCCAGAGCGCCTGTATTACACGTGATATCCCCCAGAGCACCTGTATTACACGTGATATCCCCCAGAGCGCCTGTATTACACGTGATATCCCCCCAGAGCGCCTGTATTACACGTGATATCCCCCAGAGCACCTGTATTACACGTGATATCCCCCAGAGCGCCTGATTACACGTGATATCCCCCCAGAGCGCCTTTATTACACGTGATATCCCCCAGAGCGTCTGTATTACACGTGATATCCCCCCAGAGCGTCTGTATTACACGTGATATCCCCCCAGAGTGCCTGTATTACACGTGATATCCCCCAGAGCGCCTGTATTACACGTGATATCCCCCAGAGCGTCTGTATTACACAAGATATCCCCCCAGAGCGTCTGTATTACACGTGATATCCCCCCAGAGCGCCTGTATTACACGTGATATCCCCCAGAGCGCCTGTATTACACGTGATATCCCCCAGAGCGCCTGTATTACACGTGATATCCCCCCAGAGCGCCTGTATTACACGTGATATCCCCCCCAG
Organism: Oophaga sylvatica; assembly: GCA_033576555.1. NCBI lineage: Eukaryota > Metazoa > Chordata > Amphibia > Anura > Dendrobatidae > Oophaga > Oophaga sylvatica. Next base: position 15,817 of record JARQOD010009629.1, read on the forward strand.
AGCGCCTGTATTACACGTGATCTCCCCCCAGAGCGCCTGTATTACACGTGATATCCCCCAGAGCGCCTGTATTACACGTGATATCCCCCCAGAGCGTCTGTATTACACGAGATATCCCCCCAGAGCGTCTGTATTACACGTGATATCCCCCCAGAGCACCTGTATTACACGTGATATCCCCCAGAGCGCCTGTATTACACATGATATCCCTCAGAGCGCCTGTATTACACGTGATATCCCCCCAGAGCGCCTGTATTACACGTGATATCCCCCAGAGCGCCTGTATTACACGTGATATCCCCTGTTGTGAGTGGGCTTGGGATGAGTTCTGAGCAGAGGCTCCCTCTGGTGGTTACAAGCGGTGCTGGTCTGTCCAGTGAAGATGGAAGATTGTGAGGATTGGGAATCAGGTGTTACTGACTGGTCTTATATAAGGGAGTCGCCTTCCCATCAGGGTTGCCGGTGATCAATTGTTCTGGTCTCACTCCATGATTCCTGTTTCCCTTGTAGCCTGCTGTGTCGTGTCTGCATCTCCTGCTAACAGATAAGACATTTTCTTCTTTTTGTGCTTTATTTTTGCATTTTGTCCTGCACTTCTGTGGGGGCCTTCTGGGTCCCCTCCGGGGGCTTTTGCCCTCTCAGTTTAGTTCAGCCACTGATGTTTGTACTTTTGCTTTTTCCAGTTTTTTCAGTGGCTGCTGTTTTGATTTTGTTACACCAGAGAACTAATTTAGGTGGTAGAGGTCGTGTGATCTCAGGTGTTTTTGAAATTAGTAGAGTTGGTGCTTTTCAGGGTTTTCTGGGATTGCAGTAAGTGCCTTCCTATCCTTTTCTTTTTAGTTTTTGGCCCCAACGTTTGCTCATACTATTTTCTTTCTGTGTCAGTATTTCTTCTTGTCTAACCGCCATTACATGTTTGGGGGCTTTCTATGTTCTTTGGGGTTCTGCTCCGGGGCAGATAGCTTTCCTCTTTCTATCTTTAGGTGTAGTTAGTTTCTCAGGCTGTGACGAGGCGTCTAGGACCAACGTAGGAACGCTTCACGGCTGCCTCTAGTTGTGGTGGTTAGTCAGGGTACTGCAATCTCATAGATTCCAACTGCTCTGGTGTATTGCCTTTTTTACCTGCACTCCTCAGTTACCGAAACATAACAGTATCACCGGCCTAAAATTTAAAGTTGTATGGTACTCACAGAAGGGAAAAAATATTGTCAAAGAAAAAAACGGTTGTCAGAGTTGTCAGAGATATTTTTCTGTTTTTGCATTTTTTTTTTTTTCCCTCTGTATCTCTGGGTGCTGGGGAGGATCTTTTCTCTCAATGGAGTTTGCACAGTTGTCTGGCCGTGTGGATCAGCTTGCCACTGAGTTCGAGAGTATTGCTGCATATCTTGCTAGGTTGCCTGTTGTGGAACCTAGGATTCCCATGCCAGATTTGTTTTTAGGGGATCGAGCCAAGTTTCTGAATTTCAAAAATAATTGTAAATTGTTTTTTGCCTTAAAGTCCTCAGGGAACGCAGCGCAGCAGGTTCAAATTGTCATCTCTCTCCTGCGCGGCGATCCTCAGGATTGGGCTTTTTCCCTGAACCTGGGGATCCTGTTTTGAGTGATGTTGATGCGTTTTTTCAGGCTTTGGGGTTATTGTACGATGAGCCTAATGTCACTGATCAAGCTGAAAAAGCCTTGTTGGCATTAAATCAGGGGTCTTGATGACGCTGAGTTATACTGTCAGAGATTCCGTAGGTGGGCAGTCCTGACCAAGTGGAATGACGACGCTTTGGCGCCCTTTTTCGGAAGGGTCTGTCAGATAATGTAAAGGATGTTATGGTGGGATTCCCTGTCCCCTCTGGTCTCAATGATTCTATGTCATTAGCGATTCAAATTGACAGACGTTTGCGTGAGCGGAGAAGTATGCGTGGAATAGTGTTGCCTTGTGAACCTGCTTCTGAATCCATGCAGTGTGATAGAGTGGTGTCTGGGGCACAGCGTCATGAGTTTCGAAAGCGCAATGGGTTATGTTTCTACTGTGGTGATGCCTCTCATGCTATTTCAGTCTGCCCTAAGCGGTGAAGACGTTTTGCACGCTCAGTTGTCTTGGGTAGTGTTCAGACTAAGTTTTTATTAACTGTCACTCTGATATGCTCTCTGTCCTCATTTTCTGCTCAGGCTTTCGTTGATTCTGGAGCAGCTATTAACCTGATGGATTATGATTTTGCTAAACGTTGTGGGTTTCCCTTGATACCCCTACAGAAGTCTATTCCCCTACTGGGGATCGATTCTACCCCTTTGGCTGAGAATAAACCCCAGTTCTCTACTCAGGTGATAATGAGGGTTGAACCTGATCATCAGGAGAGCTGCAAATTTTTGGTTCTGTATAATCTGCATGATATTATCGTACTGGGTTTTCCTTGGTTACAGTCTCATAATCCTGTTTTGGATTGGAAAACTGTGTCTGTAACCAGTTGGGGCTGCCAATGTGTTAATACCAACACTCCTGTTTTTTCTGCCTCCCCCCAGGCTCAGGATGTTCCTGACTTTTTGATTGATTTTTCTGATGTGTTTAGCAAAAGTAAATCTGCATCCTTGCCTCCCCATAGGAGCTATGACTGCGCTATTGAATTAGTGCCTGGTAGTAAATTCCCTAAAGGTCGCCTTTTTAACTTGTCTGTACCTGAACATGACGCTATGCGGTCTTATATCAAGGAGTCATTGGAGAAGGGTCATATCAGACCATCCTCTTCACCCTTAGGTGCCGGTTTTTTCTTTGTGGCCAAAAAGGATGGTTCATTAAGGCCGTGTATTGATTATCGTCTTTTGAACAATATTACTGTGAAATATCAATATCCGTTACCCTTGATTTCTGACCTGTTTTCCAGGGTGAAAAATGCTACTTGGTTTACCAAGCTTGACCTCAGGGGGGCATATAACCTTATTCGCATTAAGCACGGGGATGAATGGAAGACGGCATTTAATACCCCTGAAGGGCATTTTGAGTACCTAGTGATGCCCTTTGGGCTCACTAATGCTCCTTCTGTCTTCCAGTCCTTCATGAATGACATTTTCAGGGATTTTGTGGATAAATTTCTGATTGTTTATTTGGATGATATCTTGATTTTTTCCAATGACTGGGACTCTCATGTGAAACATGTTCGAACTGTATTCCAGATTTTGAGAGAGAATGCTCTGTATGTGAAGGGATCAAAGTGTCTTTTTGGCGTACAGAGATCTCATTTTTGGGATTCATTTTGTCCCATCTGTTATTGAAATGGACCCGTCAAGGTTCAGGCCATCTGTGATTGGGTCCAACCTACTTCATTAAAGGCTCTTCAAAGATTTTTGGGTTTTGCCAATTTTTATCGTAAATTTATTGGTAATTTCTCGGTTATTGTTAAACCATTAACTGATTTGACCAGAAAGGGTTCTGATGTGGTGAATTGGCCTCCTGAGGCAGTCTCTGCATTTCAGGAACTTAAGCAGAGATTCACTTCTGCTCCTGTTCTACGGCAGCCTGATGTTTCTCTACCATTTCAGGTGGAGGTTGATGCCTCTGAAATTGGGGCAGGTGCCGTTTTGTCCCAAAGAGATCCAGAGACCTCTAAAAGTAACCCTTGTGCCTTTTTCTCTCGAAAATTTTCTCCCACTGAACGTAATTATGACGTGGGTAATCGGGAGTTATTGGCCATGAAGTGGGCTTTTGAAGAGTGGAGACATTGGCTGGAGGGAGCCAAACATCAGGTGGTGGTCCTTACGGACCATAAGAATCTGGTTTATCTGGAACCTGCCAAGCGACTTAATCCTAGACAGGCCAGGTGGGCCTTGTTTTTCACACGTTTTAATTTTGTGGCTTCCTTTCTTCCTGGCACTAAGAATGTTAAGGCGGATGCCCTCTCGAGGAGTTTCCTGGCAGACTCTCCTGAGTTATCTGATCCTTCTGTTATTTTGAAAGAGGGTATAGTTCTTTCTCGCCATCTCGCCCAATTTGAGACTGGCTCTGGAGGGGTGTCAGGAGGATAAGCCCGAGCGCTGCCCTGTTGGGAAATTGTTTGTCCCGGACCAGTGGAAAAAGAGTGTGATGTCTGAGATTCATTGTTCCGCGCTGGCCGGTCATCCCGGAATTTTTGGTACCAGAGACTTGGTTAGTCGGTCCTTTTGGTGGCCTACCTTGTCTCGTGATGTCAGGGAATTTGTGCAGTCCTGCGGGACTTGCTCTCGCTCCAAGCCTTGCTCTCGCTCTAGTGGTTTGTTGATGCCATTGCCTGTGCCCAAGAGACCATGGACCCATATCTCTATGGATTTCATTTCCGACCTCCCTGTTTCTCAGAGAATGACCGTCATCTGGGTGATTTGTGATAGGTTTTCCAAGATGATACATTTTGTGCTATTACCTAAGTTGCCTTCCTCCTCTGAATTGGTGCCTTTGTTCCTTCAGCACGTGGTTCGTTTACACGGCATTCCTGAGAACATTGTGTCTGACAGAGGAGTCCAGTTTGTTTCAAGATTTTGGAGGACCTTTTGTTCTAAACTTGGTGTTCAATTGTCTTTCTCCTCGGCGTTTCATCCTCAGACCAATGGTCAAACTGAGAGAACAAACCAGACATTGGAGACTTATCTAAGATGCTTTGTGTCTGCTGATCAGGATGACTGGGTCTCTTTTTTGCCTTTGGCTGAGTTTGCTCTTAATAATAGGGCTAGCTCTGCCACTTTGATGTCTCCATTTTTCTGTAATTCTGGGTTTCACCCTCGATTTTCTTCAGGACAGACGGAGGCTTCTGTCTGTCCAGGTGTTGACTCTGTTGTGGAGTGTATGCAACAGATTTGGGACCAGGTAGTGGAGAGGTTGTCCCTCTCTCAGGAGAGGGCCCAGCGGTTTGCTAACCGGCATAGGACTGATGGTCCTCGGTTTAAAGTGGGGGACTTGGTCTGGTTGTCCTCAAAAAATATTCCTATGAGAGTGGCATCTCCTAAATTTAAGCCTAGGTTCATTGGACCTTATAAGATCATGGAGATTCTTAATCCTGTTTCTTTTCGTTTGCTTCTTCCAGGGACATTTAAGATCCATAACGTGTTCCACAAGTCCTTGTTGAAGAGGTTTGTTGAGCCAGTGGTTCCTACTACTGTGCCTCCTGACCCTGTTTTGGTTGAGGGCAATCTGGAGTATGTGGTTGAGAAAATATTGAATTCTCGTTTTTCTAGACGGAAACTCCAGTATTTGGTTAAGTGGAGAGGTTATGGTCAGGAAGACAATTCTTGGGTGTTTGCTTCGGACATCCATGCTAGGAGACTCATCCGTGCGTATCATAGAACTCATCCTGACCGACCTGGTTGCTCAAGTGAGGGTTCGGTGACCCCTCCTCAAGGGGGGGTACTGTTGTGAATGGACTTGAAATGAGTTCTGAGCAGAGGCTCCCTCTGGTGGTTACAAGCGGTACTGGACTGTCCAGTGAAGATTGTGAGGAGTGGGAATCAGGTGTTACTGACTGGTCTTATATAAGGGAGTCGCCTTCCCATCAGGGTTGCCGGTGATCAATTGTTCTGGTCTCACTCCATGATTCCTGTTTCCCTTGTAGCCTGCTGTGTCGTGTCTGCATCTCCTGCTAACAGATAAGACATTTTCTTCTTTTTGTTTTTGTGCTTTATTTTTGCATTTTGTCCTGCACTTCTGTGGGGGCCTTCAGGGTCCCCTCCGGGGGCTTTTGCCCTCTCAGTTTAGTTCAGCCACTGATGTTTGTACTTTTGCTTTTTCCAGTTTCTTCAGTGGCTGCTGTTTTGATTTTGTTACACCAGAGAACTAATTTAGGTGGTAGAGGTCGTGTGATCTCAGGTGTTTTTGAAATTAGTAGAGTTGGTACTTTTCAGGGTTTTTTGGGATTGCAGTAAGTACCCTTCCTATCCTTTTCTTTTTAGTTAGTTTTGGCCCCAACGTTTGCTCATACTATTTTCTGTCTGTGTCAGTATTTCTTCTTGTCTAACCGCCATTACATGTTTGGGGGCTTTCTATGTTCTTTGGGGATCTGCTCCGGGGCAGATAGCTTTCCTATTTCTATCTTTAGGTGTAGTTAGTTTCTCAGGCTGTGACGAGGCGTCTAGGACCAACGTAGGAACGCTCCACGGCTGCCTCTAGTTGTGGTGGTTAGTCAGGGTACTGCAATCTCATAGATTCCAACTGCTCTGGTGTATTGCCTTTTTTTACCTGCACTCCTCAGTTACCGAAACATAACAATCCCCCCAGAGCCCTGTATTACACGTGATATCCCCCCAGAGCGCCTGAATTACACGTGATATCCCCCCAGAGCGCCTGTATTACACGTGATATCCCCCCAGAGCGTCTATATTACACGTGATATCCCCCCAGAGCGCCTGTATTACACGTGATATCCCCCCAGAGCGCCTGTATTACACGTGATATCCCCCCAGAGCGCCTGTATTACACGTGATATCCCCCCAGAGCGCCTGAATTACACGTGATATCCCCCCAGAGCTTCTATATTACACGTGATATCCCCCAGAGCACCTGTATTACACGTGATATCCCCCCAGAGCGTCTATATTACACGTGATATCCCCCCAGAGCACCTGTATTACACGTGATATCCCCCCAGAGCGCCTGTATTACACGTGATATCCCCCCAGAGCCCTGTATTACACGTGATATCCCCCAGAGCCCTGTATTACACGTGATATCCCCCCAGAGCGTCTTTATTACACGTGATATCCCCCCAGAGCGCCTGTATTACACGTGATATCCCCCAGAGCGCCTGTATTACACGTGATATCCCCCCAGAGCGCCTGTATTACACGTGATATCCCCAGAGCGTCTATATTACACGTGATATCGCCCCAGAGCGCCTGTATTACACGTGATATCCCCCAGAGCGCCTGTATTACACGTGATATCCCCCAGAGCGCCTGTATTACACGTGATATCCCCCAGAGCGCCTGTATTACACGTGATATCCCCCAGAGCGCCTGTATTACACGTGATATCCCCCAGAGCGCCTGTATTACACGTGATATCCCCTCAGAGCGCCTGTATTACACGTGATATCCCCCCAGAGCGCATGTATTACACGTGATATCCCCCCAGAGCGTCTGTATTACACGTGATATCCCCCCAGAGCGCCTTTATTACACGTGATATCCCCCAGAGCGTCTGTATTACACGTGATATCCCCCCAGAGCGTCTGTATTACACGTGATATCCCCCCAGAGCATCTATATTACACGTGATATCCCCCCAGAGCGTCTATATTACAAGTGATATCCCCAGAGCGCCTGTATTACACGTGATATCCCCCCAGAGCGCCTGTATTACACGTGATATCCCCCAGAGCGCCTGTATTACACGTGATATCCCCCAGAGCGCCTGTATTACACGTGATATCCCCCAGAGCGCCTGTATTACACGTGATATCCCCCAAGAGCGCCTGTATTACACATGATATCCCCCCAGAGCGCCTGTATTACACGTGATATCCCCCCAGAGCGCCTGTATTACACGTGATATCCCCCCAGAGCGCCTGTATTACACGTGATATCCCCTCAGAGCGCCTGTATTACACGTGATATCCCCCCAGAGCCCTGTATTACACGTGATATCCCCCCCAGAGCCCTGTATTACACGTGATATCCCCCCAGAGCGTCTTTATTACACGTGATATCCCCCCATAGCGCCTGTATTACACGTGATATCCCCCCAGAGCGCCTGTATTACACGTGATATCCCCCCAGAGCGCCTGTATTACACGTGATATCCCCCAGAGCGTCTATATTACACGTGATATCGCCCCAGAGCGCCTGTATTACACGTGATATCCCCCAGAGCGCCTGTATTACACGTGATATCCCCCAGAGCGCCTGTATTACACGTGATATCCCCCAGAGCGCCTGTATTACACGTGATATCCCCCAGAGCGCCTGTATTACACGTGATATCCCCCAGAGCGCCTGTATTACAAGTGATATCCTCCCAGAGCGCCTGTATTACACGTGATATCCCCCCAGAGCGCCTGTATTACACGTGATATCCCCCAGAGCGCCTGTATTACACGTGATATCCCCCAGAGCGCCTGTATTACACGTGATATCCCCCAGAGCGCCTGTATTACACGTGATATCCCCCCAGAGCGCCTGTATTACACGTGATATCCCCCCAGAGCGCCTGTATTACACGTGATATCCCCCAGAGCGCCTTTATTACACGTGATATCACCCCAGAGCGTCTATATTACACGTGATATCCCCCCAGAGCGTCTGTATTACACGTGATATCCCCCCAGAGCGTCTGTATTACACGTGATATCCCCCCAGAGCGCCTGTATTACACGTGATATCCCCCCAGAGCGCCTGTATTACACGTGATAGCCCCCCGGAGCACCTGGAGAGCCGGTATTACACGTGATATCACCCGGAGCACCTGTATTACACGTGATAGCCCCCTGGAGCGCCTGTATTACACGTGATATCCCCCCAGAGCGCCTGTATATGACTTATTTTGTTTATTGTTCTAGTCACACATACAGAACTCTGCTTCATCTCCTTGGTTTGTGAATGACATGCAGGTGCAGCTCACAGACATCCCCTCCTTCTCCCCTCCCTCTGGCTGCTACAGCTTTGTGTAATGTGAGACCAGCAGCTAGGCTCGTTTATTGCCCTAACCAGATAAATCCGAAGTCTTTGTTCATTTCAGATCATATATAATAACGCAGATTAGGCATGGAAGCAGGACAAATATATTTTTGGAATCTGCATCCTGAAAGCTATCCACAGTGGCGTTTTCTGACTTAGGCGCACATCAGGAGCTGAGAAAAGGGGTCCTGCCTTCCCCTAGCCGGCAGATAGTTCGTGTTTTGGTAGCAATACAAAGCTAATTTCATAATAAGAAAAATAATAGTCCTGCCGTCACTCTGCCAGAGTTATGGAACTTATAAGTTTGTTAGTAACTTTCAAAAGGGGAGTGCATTCCATAGCTCCGCCCACCCAGTGATGTCACCCAGGGAACGGTATAAGGCCAAGAGGCTCATTCAGGCTGTTGGTCAGTCCTGGGGAGACAGCATACACCATCTCCTGCGGACTGAATCCTGGTCCTTGGGAACTCCCCTCCCCCTCCTCCACATGGCATGCCATTAACTGAGAAATGTTCCTTCATCTTTTAATCCATCTTTCTTCTGTATTTACTGTAGTTGTCTCTCTTTATAACATCTTTTGTACTTTTGTAAACACTGCCTATTCTTTTGGAGTAAAATCTATAAAACTTACTAGCTTTGTTTTCCTTGCTCTATAAACTTACTGTCATGTCTCTGTGCTAAATTTACGCTACCCCGATATTTATATTAATATAGAACTAGGAGCTGGTGGCAGCGAGTGTTTTGGGGATTTGGGGAGACCCTACTATGATGGACAGAGGTTTTATGTGTGTATTTCCCGCCTGAGGCTGGGGGCATACATACCGCCCTCCCTGCAGAGTGCCCAATAGCCAGTACACGACCAGGCAGCCCTTCTTGCGACTACTTATCCTAGGTGTAGTTCCCTGACCGACCTGAGGGCAAGGGCCCCCCCATGCTGCAAGTTCCAAACCGAACTGGAAAGTGGAATATAATAAATCCCTGACGAACTGGGGGGCAACCAAACACCCCCGGTTCACGACCGCCTGTATTACTCGTGACGTCACCCCAGATCACCTGTATTACCCGTGATTTCACCCCGTAGCGCGCGTGACGTCACACCAGATCGCCTGTATTACTCGTGATGTCTTCCCGTAGCGCGCGTGACGTCACCCCAGATCACCTGTATCGCCCGTGACGTCACCCCAGATCGCCTGTATTGCCCTTGACATCACCCCAGATCGCCTGTATTGCCCGTGACGTCACCCCAGATCGCCTGTATTACACGTGATGTCACCCCAGATCGCCTGTATTACCCGTGATGTCTTCCCGTAGCATGCGTGACGTCACCCCAGGTCGCCTGTATTGCCCGTGACGTCACCCCAGATTGCCTGTATTACCAGTGATGTCTTCCCGTAGCACGCGTGACGTCACCCCAGATCGCCTGTATTGCCCGTGACGTCACCCCAGATCGCCTGTATTGCCCGTGACATCACCCCAGATCGCCTGTATTGCCTGTGACGTCACCCCAGATCACCTGTATTACACGTGACGTCATCCCAGATTGTATGTATTACCCGTGATGTCTTCCTGTAGTGAGCGTGACGTCACCCCAGATCGCCTGTATTGCCCGTGACGTCACCCCAGATCGTCTGTATTGCCCGTGACGTCACCCCAGATCGCCTGTATTGCACGTGACGTCACCCCAGATCGCCTGTAGCGCGCGTGACGTCACCCCAGATCGCCTGTATTGCCCGTGACGTCACCCCAGATCGCCTGTATTGCCCGTGACGTCACCCCAGATTGCCTGTATTGCCCGTGACGTCACCCCAGATCACCTGTATTACACGTGACGTCACCCCAGATCGCCTGTATTACCCGTGATGTCTTCCCATAGTGCGCGTAACGTCACTCCAGATCGCCTGTATTGCCCGTGACGTCACCCCAGATCACCTGTATTACACGTGACGTCACCCCAGATCGCCTGTATTACCCGTGATGTCTTCCCGTAGTGCGCGTACGTCACTCCAGATCGCCTGTATTGCCCGTGACGTCACCCCAGATCACCTGTATTACACGTGACGTCACCCCAGATCGCCTGTATTACCCGTGATGTCTTCCCGTAGTGGCCGTGACGTCACCCCAGATCGCCTGTATTGCCCGTGACGTCACCCCAGATCGCCTGTATTGCCCCTGACGTCACCCCAGATCGCCTGTATTGCCCGTGACGTCACCCCAGATCACCTGTATTGCCCGTGACTTCACCCCAGATCGCCTGTAGCACGCGTGACGTCACCCCGTAACCCGTCTGTTACTATGGAGAGAGATGTGAGCAGGCTGGGGATTCTGTCCGCTGGTACTGCTGGTGCTCTTATGTGTATGAGGGGTCATGGGCCGTACCAGGATCGGTCGGGGGTTGACCTCTGTTGGTCCTCCAGCGATGGACACTTTCTTTGGCCGTTTTCCGTACGTCGTGTGCCTGTAGTACAGGAGATCCTCTCTGTTCTGGAAGATCTCCAGCATTTCCTTTGGTCGCTCCTCACGTCTCTGCAGTCCATCGAGTCGAGCCTCGCTGTAAAATTCCATGGTGCGCTCAGTCTCTGGGGTCAGAGATCGGAAGGTGTGAGCTAGAAGAGAGAGAGGTTAGCACCGCCGTGTCGGACGCTCCGCACCTCCTCATAGCATCCTATTACCCTTCAGTGCATCCTTGCGGCCTGGAGAGAAGTACTCGCTGCTGACTCCGGCCTCTCGCTTCACCTGTCTCATGTCCAGCTTGTCCTTCCGGTTCTGAAAGCAGTCCTGGACTTCCAGCTCTATGGAGGCTGAGGAGATTATGGTCCGGTGTGAGCATTTCATTGGTGACCCCATTCCTCATGGAAAGTGTCAGGAGCTTACATGCAGTGTCCTGGTAGAGCGTGAGGCGAGACACCCGGCCGTCGTCCTGGAGGTAGGGCGCCCATTTCTCTAGCCTGGCCTTCTTGTATTGTAGAAGCTTCTTTCCTTCAGGACATCGCATCTCAAACTCTGTTAGGAAGGATGACCAGACGGACCTGATGATTCTGTGCCGGAGGAGTGGCGATGCCAGGAGTGAAGATGTCTGGAGTGGCGGTGCCTGGAGTGAAGATGTCTGGAGTGGCGGTGCCTGGAGTGGCCATGCCTGGAATAATAATGCCTGGAGTGGCAGTGTCTGGAGTGGCCGTGTCTGGAATAATAATGTCTGGAGTGGCCGTGTCTGAAGTGGCCGTGTCTGGAATAATAATGTCTGGAGTGGCCGTGTCTGGAGTGGCCGTGTCTGGAATAATAATGCCTGGAGTGGCAGTGTCTGGAGTGGCCGTGTCTGGAATAATAATGTCTGGAGTGGCCGTGTCTGAAGTGGCCGTGTCTGGAGTGGCTGTGCCTGGAATAATAATGTCTGGAGTGGCTGTGCCTGGAATAATAATGTCTGGAGTGGCTGTGTCTGGAGTGGCCGTGCCTGGAATAATAATGCCTGGAGTGGCAGTGTCTGGAGTGGCCGTGCCTGGAATAATAATGCCTGGAGTGGCAGTGTCTGGAGTGGCGGTGTCTGGAATAGTAATGTCTGGAGTGGCTGTGTCTGGAGTGGCCGTGCCTGGAATAATAATGTCTAGAGTGGCCGTGTCTGGAGTGGCCGTGCCTGGAATAATAATGTCTGGAGTGGCAGTGTCTGGAGTGGCCGTGCCTGGAATAATAATGCCTGGAGTGGCAGTGTCTGGAGTGGCCGTGCCTGGAATAATAATGTCTGGAGTGGCCGTGTCTGGAGTGGCCGTGTCTGGAGTGGCCGTGCCTGGAATAATAATAGCCGGAGTGGCCGTGTCTGGAATAATAATGCTTGGAGTGGCAGTGTCTGGAGTGGCCGTGCCTGGAATAATAATGCCTGGAGTGGCAGTGTCTGGAGTGGCCGTGCCTGGAATAATAATGTCTGGAGTGGCCGTGTCTGGAGTGGCCGTGCCTGGAATAATAATGGCTGGAGTGGCAGTGTGTGGAGTGGCCGTGCCTGGAATAATAATGCCTGGAGTGGCAGTGTCTGGAGTGGCCGTGCCTGGAATAATAATGTCTGGAGTGGCCGTGTCTGGAGAGGCCGTGTCTGGAGTGGCCGTGCCTGGAATAATAATAGCCGGAGTGGCCGTGTCTGGAATAATAATGCCTGGAGTGGCAGTGTCTGGAGTGGCCGTGCCTGGAATAATAATGTCTGGAGTGGCCGTGCCTGGAATAATAATGGCTGGAGTGGCCGTGCCTGGAATAATAATAGCCGGAGTGGCCGTGTCTGGAATAATAATGCATGGAGTGGCCGTGTCTGGAGTGGCCGTGCCTGGAATAATAATGCCTGGAGTGGCCGTGTCTGGAGTGGCCGTGCCTGAATAATAATGTCTGGAGTGGCAGTGTCTGGAGTGGCCGTGCCTGGAATAATAATGCCTGGAGTGGCCGTGTCTGGAGTGGCCGTGCCTGGAATAATAATGTCTGGAGTGGCCGTGTCTGGAGTGGCCGTGCCTGGAATAATAATGGCTGGAGTGGCAGTGTCGGGAGTGGCTGTGCCTGGAATAATAATGCCTGGAGTGGCAGTGTCTGGAGTGGCCGTGCCTGGAATAATAATGGCTGGAGTGGCCGTGTCTGGAGTGGCCGTGCCTGGAATAATAATGCCTGGAGTGGCAGTGTCTGGAGTGGCCGTGCCTGGAATAATAATGGCTGGAGTGGCAGTGTCTGGAGTGGCTGTGCCTGGAATAATAATGCCTGGAGAGGCAGTGTCTGGAGTGGCCGTGCCTGGAATAAAAATGTCTGGAGTGGCCGTGTCTGGAGTGGCCGTTCCTGGAATAATAATGGCCGGAGTGGCCGTGTCTGGAGTGGCCGTGCCTGGAATAATAATGCCTGGAGTGGCAGTGTCTGGAGTGGCCGTGCCTGGAATAATAATGGCTGGAGTGGCCGTGTCTGGAGTGGCCATGCCTGGAATAATAATGCTGGAGTGGCAGTGTCTGGAGTGGCCGTGCCTGAATAATAATGCCTGGAGTGGCAGTGTCTGGAGTGGCCGTGCCTGGAATAATAATGCTGGAGTGTCAGTGTCTGGAGTGGCCGTGCCTGAATAATAATGCTGGAGTGCAGTGTCTGGAGTGGCGGTGTCTGGAATAATATCTGGAGTGGCAGTGTCTGGAGTGGCCGTGCCTGGAATAATAATGTCTGGAGTGGCCAGTGTCTGGAGTGGCCGGTGCCTGGAATAATAATGCCTGGAGTGGCAGTGTCTGGAGTGGCCGTGCCTGGAATAATAATGTCTGGAGTGGCGTGTCTGGAGTGGCCGTGCCTGGAATAATAATGCTGGAGTGGCGTGTCTGGAGTGGCCGTGCCTGGAATAATAATGGCTGGAGTGGCCAGTGTCTGGAGTGGCCGTGCCTGGAATAATAATGCTGGAGTGGCATGTGGATGCTGGAATGCTGAGTGGCCGTGTCTGGAATAATAATGTCTAGGAGTGGCCGTGTCTGGAGTGGCTAATAGCTGGTGGCCTGCTGGAATAATAATGGCTGGATCGTGCGGTATATGGCTGGAGTGGCCGTGCTGGAATAATAAGTGGAGTGGCAGTGTCTGGAGTGGCCGTGCTGGAATAATAATGGCTGGAGTGGCAGTGTCTGGAGTGGCCGTGCCTGGAATAATAATGCTGGAGTGCGCAGTGTCTGGAGTGGCGTGCCTGGAATAATAATGCTGGAGTGGCAGTGTCTGGAGTGGCCGTGCTGGAATAATAATGCTGGAGTGGCGTGTCTGGAGTGGCCGTGCCTGGAATAATAATGCTGGAGTGGCCATGTCGATGGCCGTGCTGGAATAATAATGTCTGGAGTGCAGTGTCTGGAGTGGCCGTGCCTGGAATAATAATGTCTGGAGTGGCCGTGTCTGGATGGCCGTGCCTGGAATAATAATGTCTGGAGTGGCAGTGTCTGGAGTGGCCGTGCCTGGAATAATAATGCTGGAGTGGCCGTGTCTGGAGTGGCCGTGCCTGGAATAATAATGCTGGAGTGGCCGTGCTGGATATATCTGGAGTGGCCGTGTCCTGGAATATAATGGCTGGAGTGGCCGTGTCTGGAATAATAATGGCTGGAGTGGCGTGTCTGGTATGTGGGCCGTGCCTGGAATAATAATGGCTGGAGTGGCCGTGTCTGGAGTGGCCGTGCCTGGAATAATAATGGCTGGAGTAGCCGTGTCTGG
>JARQOD010009630.1:0-30610 GCA_033576555.1 Oophaga sylvatica
ACCTAATAGCCAGCATAATCACCTAATAGCAGCATAATCCCCCTATAACCAGCATAATCCCCCAATAGCCAGCATAATCCCCCAATAGCCAGCATAATCCCCCAATAGCCAGCATAATTCCCCCTATAGCCAGCATAATCCCCCAATAGCCAGCATAATCACCTATAGCCAGCATAATCCCCCTATAGTCAGCATAATCCCCCTATAGCCAGCATAATCCCCCATAGCCAGCATAATCCCCCTATAGCCAGCATAATCCCCTAATAGCCAGCATAATCCCCCTATAGCCAGCATAATCCCCCTATAGCCAGTATAATCACCCTATAGCCAGCATAATCACCCTATAGCCAGCATAATCCCCCTATAGCCAGCATAATCACCCTATAGCCAGCATAATCACCCTATAGCCAGTATAATCCCCCACAGGCCGGGCCCGGCGTCAAAAAAAAAAAAAAGCCAGTACTCACCTATCTCCCCCGCTGCTCTGAAGAAGCGCGCTCTGGACTCCGTCTTCTCCTGAGTCCTGGCACAGGCGGCGTGATGTCATCAGGGCGCGCAGGCGGCGTGATGACGATCACGTCGCCTGTGCTGCATATGGAAGGCCGCAAGGCCTTCCTAACTCAGCACATTGCGCCCGCGATTAAAGGGCCCGCCGCCCGCCGGCAATGAACTGTCAGTTCAATGTCGGCGGGGCCGACGGGCCGGATCATGCACCGTGCACCCCTGCTTCTAGGGGGGGGCACTTGCCCCCCCTGCCCCACGGTGGGTACGCCCATGTATAGTGCAGTAGTTAACCGGATTTACCCAACATTTTTACACAAGATTCGGAAAAAAAAACGCCCAAGTCCAAAAAATCTCAGAAAAATTACTAGAATAAACCCTAATCCGGTTAATGAGCAGCATATAGTGCAGTAGTTAACCGGATTTACCCAATGTTTTTACACAGGATTCGGAGAAAAAAACGCCCAAGTCCAAAAAATCTCAGAACAATGACTAGAATAAACCCTAAACCGGTTAATGAGCAGCATATAGTGCAGTCGTCAACCGGATTTACCCAATGTTTTTACACAAGATTCGGAAAAAAAAACGCCCAAGTCCAAAAAATATCAGAAAAATGAATAGAATAAAAACCCTAATCCGGTTAAAGAGCAGCATATAGTGCAGTAGTTAACCGGATTTACCCAATGTTTTTACACATGATTTGGAGACAAAACCTCCCAAGTCCAAAAAAATCTCAGAACAATGACTAGAATAAACCCTAATCCGGTTAATGAGCAGCATATAGTGCAGTCGTTAACCGGATTTACCCAACGTTTTTACACAAGATTCGGAGACAAAACCGCCCAAGTCCAAAAAATCTCAGAAAAATTACTAGAATAAACCCTAATCCGGTTAATGAGCAGCATATAGTGCAGTCGTTAACCGGATTTACCCAACGTTTTTACACATGATTCTCAGAAAAATGACAAAGTCCAAAAAAAAAGATTTTTGACCAAAAATTCAATTTTTCTCCCATGAACCCAAATCTTTGCACCTAAGTGACCCTTTCGGGGGGGACAACATATTGAAGCCCCCTGGAGGTGAGAGAAGGGGAAATTTGTTTTTTACACAAAATTCAAAAAACTTTTTTGACCAAAAATACAATTTTCCACCCATAAACCACAAACTTTACCCACACTTAGGGGACCCTCTCGGGGGGCCCCACAACATATTGAAGCCTCCGGGAGGTGAGAGAAGGGGAACGTTGAATTTTAGCACAAAATTCAAAAAAACGACCAAGTCCAAAAATGCTCAGAAAAGGACCCTTCTTTAAAATCATACCCAGTGCTCTGGAAGTGTCCTGGGTACAGCTACCGTGGCGCCCCCTGTCTGGAAGTCTGAAACAACTCTGAAAAATGACTAAGTCCAAAAAAAATGATTTTTGAACAGAAATTAAATTTTTCACCCAGGAACACCAAACTGTATACCCGCCTAGGTGACCCTCTTGTGGGGCCCCACAACATATTGAAGCCCCCTGGAGGTGAGAGAAGGGGAAATTTGGATTTTTACACAAAATTCGAAAAAAAACGACTAAATCCAAAAGACTCTTTTTCAAAATCAAACCCCGGGCTCTGGAAGTGTCCTGGGTACAGATCCCGTGGCGCCCGCTGCCTGGAAGTCTGAAACAACTTGGAAATTCCGCACGCAGATCTGAGCGATAAATTCTCCAACACAGCAGTGTCACCAGCAAAGCACCCCCACATCATCACACCACCTCCTCCATGCTTCACGGTGGGAACCAGCCCTGTAGAGTCCATCCGTTCACCTTTTCTGCATGCAAAGCAGTAATCAAAGCAAAAGGTGGCTACTTTGAAGAACCTAGAATATAAGACATATTTTCAGTTGTTACACACTTTTTTGTTAAGTATATAATTTCACATGAGTTAATTCATAGTTTTGATGCCTTCAGTGTGAATGTACAATTTTCATAGTCATGAAAATACAGAAAAATTACTGAATGAGATGGTGTGTCCAAACTTTTGGTATGTACTGTGTATATATATCTGTATTAGAGTTGAGCGATACTTTCCGATATCCTAAAGTATCGGAATCGGAATGGTATCGCCGATATCACTAAAATATCGGCGATACCCGATACCGATACCGGAAGTCCCATGTAAGTCTATGGGAACAAAATATCGAAATTAAAAAAAACCCATTCTTGCCTTGTTGGTTAATTGTACATGAAGGAAAACAAGAAAGAGTAATGTAGAATGTATTGGGGAAGGTTGAGGAGACATTAAAGGCATAGATGTTTAACCCAATCAAATGGAATAGCATAAATATTTTTTTTTTTAAAGATGTTCGGATTGACGAAGAAATTGACAATGTTAACGTTTTTTATATTTTGGCAAATATGTATATTACACAACTTCCATGCTCTTCATCTTCACCTTTTTAACTTTTCACACACTTTCTCCTTCATAATCTTCTGCAGCATCATCTTTTTCATCAAATTATTCTTCATCTTCACCTTCTTTATCTTCTTCTTAAACTTCTTGCTATTCATCTTTGTTAACATTACTCATATTCTTCTTATTAAACTATTATTCTTATTCATATTCTGCTTCATCTTCTTCATCATATTCTTATTTGTGACAGAGAATCCTGTACTTGTAATCTGTCAAAGTATGAATTGTTCATCCTTCCGTTCTTGCTGTCACAAAAGATTTAAATTACAACAGTATTTGTCCGTGTTCAGTTTAGCCTGCAGCAGCAGGCATTTTCCAGGGGCACCACGAGGAGGAACGGACTCACCCCCATACACTGCTTAGTCTTCTTCTGCTTAGAATTTAGAGCATATATTTTGCTCTTCATTTTGGTCTTATACTTCATGTTCTTCTGCTTTTAGATCTTCTGCTTATTGTTCTTGTGTCTCTTGTTCCGTATCTTGTATTTGTAGCACAATCTTGTACCAGCTGATGTTACTGGGACACGGTTACTAAGCAGGAGGTACCTGTGCTCCAAAGCACTACCAAGGACCAGCAGACGTTGCTGGAACTCGGATACCGAGATGGAGGCACCTAGGCCAAAGGCACTGCGGAGAACCAGTTGACGGTACTGGAACCCGGACGGGTAGCAGAAGGTACAAGAGCCAATGCAAGTAACGAGGACCAGCTGACTGTGCTGGAACCCGGAGGGGCAGCAGAAGGAAAAGAGCCAATGGCACAACCGAGGACCAGCTGACGTTACTGAACCCCAGTAACACAGGAGCAAGTGTTGACTGTGCTAACAGCACTTCCGAGCAACAACTGGCGGTGTTGGAGCCCAGGGTCAAGGAGGATGTTTAAATACTAGATCAAGTAATTTCCTTGTTACCTGTCAATTTTAAATGTCTATACTTCAAACAAGAGAAAGATAACCTTTACTACCATAAGATGATGATTTCATTTAAACTAATATCTAGATAAATAAAGAATTGACAAACATAAACACATACATTAACATGTTGAACAGCAATGCAAACCACAAAATAAATTAGTTAAGGAATCTGCTATACGGTTGTACATAAAAGCATACAAGTACATATCTGAATCCATTAATGATGGATAAGTAACAGTATGTACACCATTTTTATTGTATAGACAATGAATGTCTGACTTCAAAACATCATCAGCATTACAAGTTATCTGTGATATTACTAAAATGTTCCATTTGCTGAATAATGTCACTAAATATTTTATACAAAATTATACAATTTCCATCATGTAATACTCATAATATGTGGCAATAATCATTTTTATTAACAAACATAACCTTTAAAAAGTGCATAGTGCATAGTGAAAATTGCTATTTATGGCTGACTGTGACTGTCGACTTGGAAGCATGACAACAGATAGATAAGGTATATATAGATGAGACTGCATAGCCACAGATGGTGAATTGCGATGTAATACTGTACCTCAATAAAGTGTGCGTCACTACTACATAATTTTTTTATATAGCTTTATAAACAGGGTACATGGATGTATGCTTGTGCCTTTGTTTTGACGCACAGACTGCCTTCCTGCTGAGACGCATTGGGTAGTGAACAGTTGTGTGCAGTGTTCACTGCAGTCTCTGCGGAATAACCACACTTAGACCTTATAACTTTTCAGACTTTCTTTATCAATCTACCAAGATGAAGAAGGCAGGGAGTAAGGCACGTGGTCGTGGAGTTTCTTCAGGGAGAGGACGTGGGGATTCTGTGGCTGCTGCGGCCCCCAGTGACACAGCATCCACCAGTTTTCCCCGTGAGCGTTCCTTTATGCGCACTTTTGTAGGAGCTCGGAGTACCCCCCTGCTGCGGGAAGAACAAATTGAAGCCGTTGTTGTTTGGATGTCAGCCAATGCATCGACTTCAATTGCTTCCACCTCCTCTCAGGACCACAGCACTGTTGGGCAACCATCTGTCTCTTCACCGCCTGGCAAATTGCCCAGGCAGTCAGAGAGTTCTGTACAGGAGCCAGCTGAGTGTCTGCTTCTGTTCTCAGAATCTATTGGCTTGCAAACAGGGGCCCAGCCAAGCAGCATTCTGTAATGTGAAGAGGGAGTATGCAGTGATGCGCAACAGCTGTGTCTCTCTGAATCTGAAGAGGCGGGTGAGACAGTGCCGATGGTCAGCACACCGCAGAACGCATCTGATGATGATGAGACCCAGGTGCCAGTTTCTGTTGAGCATGGTGCTGGCCAGACCACCCAACAGCAGGTGTTGGAAGAGGGTAGTGGAGATGATGAGGTCCAAGACCCAACATGGCATGAGGAACAGGAAGGTGGTGGGAGCAGCTCAGAGGAATAATAATAATATTTATTTATATAGCGCCATCATATTCCGCAGCGCTTTACAGTTTAGCAGTTTCAGAACACAAGTCATAAGTAACAACGTTAACAATACAATAATTTAAGCTAAATAAGTCGCCCCTGCTCGTGACAGCTTACAATGTACAATGAGATGGGGGAGATACAAAGTATAGGTGTTTATATACAATGGTGCATTTACAATGATGTTCCAGCCATCTTAAGGGACTGAGGGATGGAGATAGTGAATGGGCTAGAGACACACACACACTTACACAGAATACATAGAATGACTTTGATTAGTGAATGTGATAGGCCGCTCTGAACAAATGTGTTTTGAGGGAGCGCCTGAAACCATGCAAATTGTGGATAGTCCTAATTTCTTGGGGTACAGCATTCCAGAGGATTGGCGTAGAGCAGGAGAAGTCTTGGAGTCGGGAGTGGGAGGTACGTATTAATGCAGAGGTTAGTCGAAAGTCGTTTGCAGAGCGCAGCAGTCGGTTAGGCCGATAGATAGAAATGAGGGAGGAGATGTAGGAGGGGTGCTGCACTGTGGAGAGCTTTGTGGGTGAGAACCAGTACTTTGGTTGAAAGCTGGGAGAGGCCTAGAGAAATGGTTAGTGATAGAAGGAAGATAGAGGAAGACATTGCCCCAACGGTACAAACAGGAGGGAGAGTTAGGCTGCAGACTCGGTTGCCTGTAGCCTCCAGTTTGGCACCTGTTCGGAGCAGTTGTCTTCCAAAAGTCAAAACGTGCGCTCCCAGGACTTGCACTGCGTGGTCCTTTTTTCACACACTTGCACATGATATTTGCTATGTGAAATGCAAGCTGTGTAATCAAAAATTAAAAATAGCTAAAAGTGTCAGTCACCTCAATACCACAAATATGTGGAAACATGTGCGGACAAAGCACGTAGTTGAGTTACAAAGACACACTAGAGATGTAGGCCAACCTACAGCAGCACCTACATCTTCAGGTTGTGTTGAAGCCTCTTCATCGAGCTCACACACAGCTGGTTATGCTTCCTCACAGGATCGCCATGGAAGAACCTCGGCCACTGTTGTCCAGAGACAAACTGTTATTCCACACACAGCAGCAAGTTCCCTGTCATCCTCACACTCCCAGGCCACAAAACAGCCATCGGTAGCACAGGCATGGGATAAAAGACGGCCATACTCCGCAAACCATGCACGAGCACAGGCTCTGAATGCTGGCATTGCAAAACTCCTGTCCCTTGAAATGCTGTGATTCAGGCTGGTGGAGACAGACAGTTTCCGTAACTGAATATCATTGTCAATCCCACAATACAATGTGCCAAGCCGATTTCATTTCAGCAGGCAAGCCGTCCCTGGTCTGCAAAAGCATGTTGAGGGAAAAATTAAACATGCGCTACTAAAAGCCCTCAGTAGCAAGGTCCACCTGACCACCGATGCGTGGACCAGTACCCATTGTTATGATCTGCTACAACCAGTAAGGAAAGAAGGGAATTCTGTCCCTACAATACAACTAAGCTGAATCCCTACGATGTAACGGGGAACCTGATCCTGCGACCAGACCCGCTAAAGTCCTCATCTAGTGTGAACGAAGACCTATAGTTGCGAGGGAGTAATCCCTACAAGATCTAGGGACTGTGAGAAAAGGTGGACACCTCCTAACATAAATTGTAGCATGGATAATTAAACAGAAAAATAAATACTTTGTGATCCTAACATCAAGCAAAACTGACAGATTAAGGCACCTAAGCACCCGGCTAGCTTAACAGTAGATAATACAATGAAGTCAAGCAAAGCCAGAAGGGCGGAGCCAGACTAAATAGGGAAAAAAGGTCATGTGACCAGCAAACTGAAACAAAACCTAACAAGAGGGTTCTAACACCCATGGCCAGGGACAATACCTTTCCCTCACTGCCCATTGGGTCAATGTTGTGCAGCCGGGTACTGATCTTGCGAGTGGCGCTGTACGTGTTCTGCCAACTCCAAGGATTGCAGGAATCAAGTCTGTACACATTGATTCCTCCTCCTATTCCAGTTCCTCAGAATCATCGCTGCAGGAGCCGTCACGGTCTACCTCCACATGGACCCGTGAACGTTTACCTGTTGCGACCGATATGAGCACAGCCGTGTCCAAATGTCAACAGGCCATCCTGAAATTAATTTCCATGGGGAATCTTAGCCACACAGCGCAGGAGCTCTGTAATGCCATAAAGCAGGAGAGCGACGTGTGGTTTTTGGAAGAGAATCTACAGGCAGGCTTGGTAGTGTGTGACAATGGCCGAAATCTGGTGTCAGCTCTGGGCCTTGGCAACCTCACTCACATACCATGTCTGTCATATGTGCTCAACTTGGTCGTGCAGAGTTTTTTGAGGGACTATCCGGATCTTGATGCACTGCTGCACAAGGTCCGCCTAGAGTGCGCTCACTTGCGACGTTCCAGCATGGCCAGATCGCTGATTGCAGCTCTGCAACGCAGATTTCACCTTCATGAACATCGCATCATATGTGACGTACCCACCAGGTGGAATTCCTCGTTACATATGTTGGAGCGGTTGTGTGAGCAGCAGCCAACAGTAATGGAGTATCAGCTGCATCAGGCGCAGTCAACTCGCAATTTGCGCCGTTCACACTTCACCACTACTGAGTGGGCCTCTATAATAAGAATAATAATATTATTTATTTATATAGCGCCATAATATTCCGCAGTGCTTTACAGTTTAACAGTTTCAAAACACGAGTCATAAGTAACAACGTTAACAATACAATAATTAAAGCAAAATCAGCCGCCCCTGCTGGTGAAAGCTTACAATCTACAATGAGGTGGGGAGATACAAAGTACAGGTGTTTATATACAATGGTGTTTTTACAATGATGGTCCAGCCATTTTAAGGAAGTGAGGGATGCATGGAGATAGTGAATGGGCTACACACACAGAATTACACATAGAATGACTTTGATTAGTGAATGTGATAGGCCACTGTGAACAAATGTGTTTTGAGGGAGCGCCTGAAACCATCCAAATTGCGGATAGTCCTAATTTCTTGGGGTAGAGCATTCCAGAGGATTGGCGCAGCGCGGGTGAAGTCTTGGAGTTGGGAGTGGGAGGTACGGATTAGTGCAGAGGTTAGTCGAAGGTCGTTTGCAGAGTGCAGCAGTCGGTTAGGCCGATAAATATAAATAAGGGAGGAGATGTAGGGGGGTGCTGCGCTGTGGAGAGCTTTGTTGGTGAGAACCAGTAATTAGAATTGGATCCTATAATGAATGGGCAGCCACTGCCAGTGTAATGAGTGGCGAATAACTCTATGAAGGATATCTGCCACGTTTTGCGTGCGTTTGATGAGTCAACGCGGATGGCGAGTGCAGATGATGCACTAGTCAGCCTGACTGTCCCCCTTATCTGCCTGCTTCAAAAAACACTGCAAGCACTAAGGCATGAGGTTTTGGAAGAGGTGGAGGATGAGGAGTCACAAATTCCATCACCTTCTGGACAGTCAGCGCAACGTGGTTCCTCACAAAGGGCTGGAGGACTTTCAAAGTACCATGCTGTATCAACAATTGAACCTCCAGAGTCGCTGTCTATATTTTCATAACCATTACAAACTTTTAATGTATTTACAAAGCACATAATGTACATTTTTTGTCTATCCTTTTGTAATGCTATTGTGTTTCCATAAACTGATGTTACAGAATTATGATACAAAGTTTTTAAATTTTGAGTTTTAAATTTTGTAAATTTATATGTATTTGAAGGACTTTGTGAGGAGGATGAGGAGGAGTCAATGGAGGAGGAAGACATCGCTCCAGAGGGAGGTAGACAATGCTCTAGTCAGTATGTAGACCAAGGGTGGGGTGATGCACAGCAGGCGGAGATGACGCCTCTTGCAGGGGACAACGTTTCTTGGCCAGTTGGGAGTCTGCAGCACATGGTTGATTTCATGCTGCAGTGGCTGAGAAACGACCGCCGCATCGAACACATTCACACCACGTCTGATTATTGGGTGTACACCCTCCTAGACCCTCGCTACCGGGACAACTTACAAAGCCTCATCACACCGTTGAACCGGGAGCGTAAAATGCGGAAGTACCAAGACACACTGGTGCAATCCATAATGTTCTCCATTCCAGCCGAGAGCACTGCTGCTGCTACTGATTTACAAAGCAGCTCTGTGCGTCGAGGCAGTGGAGACAGCTCTGCAACAAGAGGGAGCACAAGCAGCGCCTCTGCACAGGGCAAGAACAGTATGTTCCAAATGTGTCGAAGTTTTGTGGCAGCGCCACCAATGTCTACACCATCCGAGACGGCTCCAGTCAGCAGGAGGCAACATTTCCGTAAGATGGTTACAGACTACATGTCTTGCCCTCTCAGTGTACTCTCAGATGGCTCTTCCCCATTCAAGTTTTGTGTCTCTAAGCTGGATACATGGCCAGAGCTTAGCCAGTATGCATTGGAGGTGCTGGCTTGATCTGCTGCCAGTGTATTATCGGAGCGCGTCTTTACTGCTGCAGGTGGTGTACTAACAGACCGTTGCATGCGACTATCCTACGATAATGTAGAACGGCTTACTTTTCTGAAAATGAACTAGGCATGGATCTCGCCTGAATTTGCCTGTCCGGTTTCAGATTAACTAACTGGTTGGCAACGTTTTCCATGTCTCCTGTTATGTTCATCTTTCTACCACCTGAGCTATACTCCCTGGGCTACAACACTGCCAGTTGCTGCTCAGAAGTGTCGTGTCCACAGACCAATACACAAGCTATAGTGATAGTGGGGTTCAGTAACGCCTGCTGTTCCCCTGCTGTGTGTCCGGCAAAAATTACTGCTACCTAGCTACACATGTTTAAAAAAACATGACATGTTAAAGTGGCTAGTGCTACACATAGATATCAGGCTACACCCTTATTTCTAAGCTGTAAACAAGTGAAACGTCAAATTTAAAACCATTCAATGATTAGTGTTGGTAACAAATCTGTAACTAAATAATTGTGACATATTATGGCAGATATCCACATGTCTAACACAAATGCTAACACAAAAGCATACTTATGCTATAGGGTACTGATGGTGAACCTTCTCACTCCATAACTTTGACCAATCCAACTCACATCATGCCTCAAATGCTGCAATGTTGGAAGTGCATAATGTGGGTTGAACTTTGACAACAGCTGCAGTGCGAAGGTTATCCTTCTGTGTTCTTGGCTTTTAAATAAAAGCATACAAGTAAATATAATAATACATTGTTGATTAAGGGACATGATGTACACCTGTAATATTGTGCAAACAATGGATGTAGGACTATTCCTCTTCAACATTACTTATATTTGTGTCATTTGAAAAAATACATATTTTAGTTAAAAATTAAAAACCCATGTTCAGTAGCTGTGAAAGGCCCGTTTGTGTACTTCTATATTGTTTGCAACCAATGTATTGTATACGGATGGAAGCGCGTCACACTAATAGATTATATTTATTTTAAATGGAATGTAGCAGAACCAATTGGAGATAAATGAAAAGGATGAGCCACTGAGACACGCTCAGCAGAGTACAAGCAGCAGTGCTTGAACAAGTAACTGGAGCGTGATGTGCACTCAAAAAAGTAAAAAACACAGACTGAAGTGAACACTGAAACACAACTGTCCACAATCTGTGAAAGGCTACTCCTTTGTGTACTTCTATAGTGTTTGCAACCAATGTATTGTATACGGATGGAAGCGCGTCACACTAATAGATTATATTTATTTTAAATGGAATGTAGCAGAACCAATTGGAGATAAATGAAAAGGATGAGCCACTGAGACACGCTCAGCAGAGTACAAGCAGCAGTGCTTGAACAAGTAACTGGAGCGTGATGTGCACTCAAAAAAGTAAAAAACACAGACTGAAGTGAACACTGAAACACAACTGTCCACAATCTGTGAAAGGCTACTCCTTTGTGTACTTCTATAGTGTTTGCAACCAATGTATTGTATACGGATGGAAGCGCGTCACACTAATAGATTATATTTATTTTAAATGGAATGTAGCAGAACCAATTGGAGATAAATGAAAAGGATGAGCCACTGAGACACGCTCAGCAGAGTACAAGCAGCAGTGCTTGAACAAGTAACTGGAGCGTGATGTGCACTCAAAAAAGTAAAAAACACAGACTGAAGTGAACACTGAAACACAACTGTCCACAATCTGTGAAAGGCTACTCCTTTGTGTACTTCTATAGTGTTTGCAACCAATGTATTGTATACGGATGGAAGCGCGTCACACTAATAGATTATATTTATTTTAAATGGAATGTAGCAGAACCAATTGGAGATAAATGAAAAGGATGAGCCACTGAGACACGCTCAGCAGAGTACAAGCAGCAGTGCTTGAACAAGTAACTGGAGCGTGATGTGCACTCAAAAAAGTAAAAAACACAGACTGAAGTGAACACTGAAACACAACTGTCCACAATCTGTGAAAGGCTACTCCTTTGTGTACTTCTATAGTGTTTGCAACCAATGTATTGTATACGGATGGAAGCGCGTCACACTAATAGATTATATTTTTTTCCACTAAAATGGAGCAGCACCAATTAGAGAAAAATGTGAAGGATGAGGCAGTGACACACGCTCAGCAGACTACAACCAGCAGTGGTTGAAGAACTAACTGGAGCGTGATCTGCACTCAAAAAATCAAAACCTCACAGACTGCAGTGAACACTGAAACACAACTATTCACTATCTGTGAAAAGCTCCTTTCTGTACTTCTATAGTGTTTGCAACCAATGTATTGTATACGGATGGAAGCACGTCACACTAATAGATTTGATTTTTTTCTAATATAATGGAGCTGCACCAATTCCACTAAATAAAATAAAAAAAAAAAAGAGTCAGTGACACGTGCAGATGCCTACAAACAGCGGTGGATGCAGAGCAAACTGCAGCGTCACCTGCACTGTCACACACACACCTTGCACAGAGCTGTTAAAACAACACTGGCAAAATGAAGCTTTACACAGCGGTTGGTAAACTAGCCTGCCTCAAGCACAGTAGTACACAAAATCGCAATATCTAACTGTCCCTCAGAGTCAGCACAGCAGCGTTCTGTCCCTAACTGAGTTCACAGCACAGTGACGCTAAAATGGCTGCGGCGCCTTTTATAGTGCATTCTGACATCATTTCAGCAGCCAATCACAGCCATGCCATTAGTTAAGATGACCGCATCATTACAGGATGTGCCCACACTTCGTAGGATTCCTCATTGGCTGACTAAAATCACATTGCCTCTCAAAGAATTATGGGAACTTCCGATTCCGGTATACGATATATGGAAAAAGTATCGGAATTAAGTATCGGAATTCCGATAACGCGAATATCGGCCGATACCCGATACTTGCGGTATCGGAATGCTCAACACTAATCTGTATATATATATATATATGTGTGTGTGTGTGTGTGTGTGTGTGTGTGTGTTTGCACAAAGTTTGAGACGTATTCATCATTAATCACAAGGTCATATTGACTCAGCAGCCTCCTTATCCTTTCTTTGGTGTTTCATTTTTTTAGGCCACTGCATCCTGCAATATGGAGGCAGATTATGTCCCAGCTAAAGGATATCCCAGAGATCAATAAAATAGTCGCAGGAAGCCAGCAAAGCGTTGTCCCGTTAACCCAGGAAAGAGATGACCTCACAAGTAACCAGAACAGAGGTGAGTTAATCTGTAAAGTGTTAGTGAATATTGCATTTGACGCCACAACCTCATTATTTTTTTTTCCATTACCTTACATTACCTACAATGGATGGGCTGCTCCGCGTTCCTTGGCTCTGCACCCGACACACTCTCTGCTTACTTCCGTGGCCGCCAGCTGTGAGGACAGAGACAATGAATGAATACAGTCATTCACACTCCAGGCATGTGCAGTGAGCTTGGAGTGTCAGTGGCTGTATATATTCATTTTCTCCGTCCTGACAGCCGGTGGCCACGGAAGTAAGCAGAGAGTGTGTCGGGTGCAGTGACGAGGACCGAGGAGCAGCACGTTCATAGTAAGTAATGACAGAACCCCTTTAATGTATTTCAGTTGCTAGCACTTCAACAGAAGATGCACGTAGGAAGCATGTGAGGTTTGCGAAGGCGGAAGTCTACACCATAAATGTAAGAGCCTGCCTACATATATGTCTATTTTCCTATAGGTGGGTTTACACACTTCAATGATTAGGCATTCATTGTTTATCATATCAGTAGTTGCGCCGAAATCATGGACCTGTCATTCCATTTCTGCTCGGCCACAAACCTGGTACTGAACGATTTATCACTTAAACGTAGTCTGTTGTCTTGCAGCCTGGGGTACAACTAATGACTTCTAAGCAATAAATCATTCCATGCCTTGGTTGTGGCTATGTACAAATGAACAGTATGTCCACAATTTCACAACAACCGCTAATCTGATGAACAATGATTGTGCAATCATTGAAGCGTGAATACCCACTCCTCCATACTCTTCGGGCTTGTTTACACACTTAAATGGTTGTTCATTGATTGTTGGTCAGATCTGTGGTTGTAGTGACATTGTGGACATATTGTTCCATTTGTACACAGCCACAAACCTGGCACTGATTGTCCACAATTTTGCTGAAACCACAGATCTGCCGAACAATCATTGAAGCGTGTAGAGAGGCTCGTAATCATGCTCAATTTTTTTTAGGTATTAGAACGGCAGCATTACAAAGTATTCAAAATTATACAGGATGCCCTGGAAGCTCATGAAAGACTAAGGAAGATTATAACGTAAGAAAAATGGGATAAAGTAGATTAAACGGGGACATATGGCATTGGCTCTGGAGATGATGGGGGTATGGTGGCTCTGGAGATTATTATTATTATTTATTTCTATAGCGCCATTAATTCCATGGTGCTGTACATGAGAAGGGGTTACATACAAAGTTATAGATATCGTTTACAGTAAAGAAATTTACAATGACAGACTGGTACAGAGGGGAGAGGACCCTGTCCTTGCGGACTTACATTCTACGGGATGATGGGGAAGAAACAGATGGTCGGGGGTGCGGCAGCTCTGGTGGTGGAGGCGGCACTCGGGTGGTGGCGGCGTAGCGGCAGCTCGGGTGGTGGCGGCGTAGCGGCAGCTCGGGTGATGGCGGCGAGGTGGCAGCTCGGGTGGTGGAGGCGATGCGGAATGGTTATTGCAGGCTGTAGGCTTTCCTGAAGAGATGGGTTTTCAGGTTCCGTCTGAGGGATCCAAGGGTGGTGGATAATCGTACATGTTGAGGCGTGGAATTCCAGAGGATGGGGGATAATCGGGAGAAATCTTGGAGATGACGGGGGACATGATAGTGCCAGAAATGATGCTGGTGGTACTGGAGATGATAGGGGCGTGGTGGCACTGCAGATGACAGGGGGCATGGTGGCACTGGAGAAGGCGAGGGGGCATGGCATATTTATATAAATTAAAAGAAAAATGATCTACATCTTAGTTTTTCTCTTTATGAGATGTAAATCGAAAATCATCCAAAGGTTAAGAAAAATCAACGAGGTTTGTTTTTTTTTCAAAATCGCTCAGCCCTACCACACAGTATACTGCACTATACAATAATCTTCTTTTGTTCCCCTAGGTTGACCAAGGAAGGAAGAGTATGTGCAAACTGTTAAGATTTGCTGAAATGATGCTATTGCTATTCCTGATGGTTTGTTTCATTCTTGCAGTCTTTATGTTTACCTATTCTTTGTACCTCAAATTAAATGGCTTCTTTACAATTCAGTGTTCAACGCCCCCCTACTGTCTAGGCAAAGTCACGTGACTGGATCACAGGACACATTTGGAATGATTCAACACATCAGTTGAATGTTGTTTCTTCAGCCAGATTTTTCCGTATAGGGCTTCTAAGGTATCATTTGGATCCAGGACACACAAACCAAATCATTTGCCCCTCTGCAAACTTGGTTCTCTCTTTTCTGTCTTTGGGATATCCAGTTTTGAAGATCTCTGAGCACAGAGCTCGTGATCTCTGTGAAAATCCACTTAGACCTGGAACACGCGGTCAGACATTTCCATCCAAGCTCGGACGGGAATACCTCTCATGTCCTGTTAGTGGATCACTGTTGCTGAACTCCGCAGCTCTCCAGAGCTGCGTAACTCAGCCCGCACTGGCTGCGGCTGTCAGGGACTGAACTACGAGCGTCAGGTAATCTGGCGCTTGCAGTTTAGTCTCTAAGGGCTCATACTCACTTGAGCCGAAAATGGATGATTTTCAGCCGATAAAAAATCGGATTCAAATCTGACCAATGTTAGTCAATAGGTGACATCTCATTTACGATTTTTTTCTCAGCCGAAATCGGTGTGAGAAAAAAATCACAGCATGCTGCGATTTGATGCGATTTTGGCATGATAATCGCTAATGCAATAGATGGTGCTATAAAAAATCGCATGCAAATCGCATGACAATTGCACATAATCGGACCATCCTGAAAACTGACCGATTTTTTTCCAGCAAGTGAGTATGAGCCCTTATAGCCATGGTCAGGCCAGAGCTGCGGAGTTCAGCCCCAGTGGCTAGGACAGGTATTACCATCCGAGATTGACGGAACTCGGAAGGAAATATCGGATTGTGTGTTCCAGGCCTTAAAAAATGTAAAAAGTACTGGGCTTAGTTTTATAAGAGTGATGTAATGACACTAATGCTGGACTCTCATGGACACAACCTACATAAGGAAAAAAAAATGTATGTAACCCTTTCTGTAATGCTGGACAGTATTGCTGGACTCTCATGGACACAACCTACATAATGAAAAAAAATGTATGTAACCCTTTCTGTAAGTTTTCCAATAAAGTTCTTTTGTATTGCTTCGTTGTTTAAGAAATGCATAAATAAAATAACCAGGTTGTGAAAGGTTATCTTGGTTTCTGTTTGAATTTTTTTTACTGCAGTATCCCCAGGTTTAAACGCCCACCCGCATGCATCAGTGTGTGCGTTTGGGTAGGAGAAACAATAAATATGTTATTACATTTGTGAATAAATACAAAAGTGGCTCATGCCCCTCCTCCCACTAGTTGAGGGGGATATGCCTCCAGCACACTTTATTTATTTGTATGACACTTGGCTAAAAATCCTTCAGCTTTTGGCACATCAAATATCATGAAAACCACAATTTTTGCGCAGAACGACAGAGGAGGCCTGCTGTGACTTATACAGATTCTTGGGGCCTGTCGTCGATAGGAAGCAAAAGTTTCCTGCTAAAAGGTTACTTTATCAACATGGCTTTTTCACACTGATTCACATGAGACCATCCCCAAAGCCGTAGGACACTTCCTCTCTAAGTTATGGGGTAAACGTGCGGCAAATGTTAGATAAGTATGAGGGTTCTTGATCCTTGAGGGCCAGTCTGCCCCATTCAAGTCAATGGGGAGGGGTGCCCACTTTGGGGGGGGTCATAGCTCCGTTATTAGGGTTCAAAGTGGGCTGACCCCTAAAATGCACCCTCTTGGTTGCCCTGGGGGGGGTCTGGCTCAGTCCCCCGTGGGCCAACCGACCCCAAATTGTTTGGAGATGTAGGGTAAATATTGGGGTACATCTCCAAAAAGTTTGGGGTCGATTGGCCCACGGGGAGCGGAGCAAGACCCCCCCAGGACAGCCAAGAGGGTGTATTTTAGAGGTCGGCCCACTTTGAACCCCAATAACTTTGCGGGGAATGCTGACGTTGTGTAGCCTAAAAGGGGTCCCCTCTAGTCAATTTCCGCACCTCGGATCTAACGAGACCATTGGCAAATCTCTGTGAGCCTTCCCTGGGCAGCTATGGCTGTTTATATGCTGACCTGGTGTGGATGTCAATACTCAGGCCTGGTATAAAGGGTTCACTCTAGCCCCCATAACTCGAGAGCCTTATAGGGCAGGTTCCTAATTTTACTCACAGCAGATCCCACAAATCAGTAGATTCAATTTAAGCCATGGGTGGCGTCTGTGAGTGGCTTGGTTCAGGATCCAGGCCCTTGAATCTGAGGTGCATTTTGAACTCAAGCAGTGCATGGCTTTGTTTGGGATGGCGCAGTATAATTTTGAATTTGCCGAGGGAATGCTGACGTTCTGTCACCTAAAAGCAGTCCCCCCCCTAGTCAATTTCCGCACCTCGGATCTAGCGAGACCATTGGCAAGTCTCTGTGAGCCTTCCCTGGGCAGCTATGGCTGTTTATATGCTGACCTGGTGTGGATGTCAATGCTGAGGCCTGGTATAAGGGGGTCACTTTAGCCCCATAACTCGAGAGCCTTATAGGGAAGGGTCCTAATTTTTACCCCAGTAGATCCCACAAATCAGTAGCTTCAATTTAAGCCATGGGTGGTGTGTGTGAGTGGCTTGGTTCAGGATCCAGGCCCTTGATTCTGAGGTGCATTTTGAACTCAAGCAGTGCATGGCTTTGTGTGACGCTTCCCACGGCTGCGGGGCGTTGGGACATGGCATAGCTAGCCTAACTAGCCAATGCTCCCATGCCGCCAGTCCACGACGACGTGAGGCATGCGTCCCAGATGGTACGAGAATGTGAACCCACTGGACCACGGAGGGAGACCCGGGCCTGCCCGGACTAGGGAAGGGCAGCGACCGGGATCCGTAGCAGCTGAGCATGTGGGCGAGATGGCGACCTGCAGGACTAGACAACACCGCACAACTTCAGGTATGAAGAAACATAAAGTTTACTTAAAGACACACACAGTACATAAACAGAACATAATGCCGGGCTCCCGATTCCGCACATCAGAGAAGGGTACACGTCTCAGGATCACAGACGAATGCAGGAGGACATCACGGGTAGATGCAGTCCAGGGTTATCTGGCACAGGCATACTTGGGCGGCCTCTCTCTCAGGCCTCAGGCGTAGCACAGGCTCAGCAGGAGAACATCAGACATCGACCTCAGACAGACTTCAGACGATGGCGGGTGTCACGCTGTCTCTGCGTACCGGAGGTTAGGGGCCTAAGCTGACCCTAAGCTGGGGCCCTAACTAATCCCTCTACCTGGAGGTACTGTTAAAGGTACAGAGGTCCAGGCCGCCAGCGTAATCCCTACCTCCTGAGGATCCCTGAACCTCAGTGATCTAGTCCTGAGAAGGACCCCGATCACAACAACAGGGAACGGGATAATATAAGCCCAGACACAGTACTAGACGAACGAGACAGTACAAGGGGAAAATCAACAACCACCTTTCATACAAAACTACACCACAGCAACAGAGGGAACACCAACGGGTAAGGAGATAAATGATAAAGCGAGGAAGGGAAAAAAACCACACACAAAGTACACTTCACTCCAAACTCCAAAATACCACAAGCCGCTCTGTTTGTCTGCCAGGAATGCTATCACCGACAACTTCCCTAACACACTTGCAGGTATTTAAAGGAGTCCTAATACTGCAGCATTGACTGCAGCTGGGTGAGGCTGGGCCAAATCTAGCCCAGAGAGAGAGAATTAACTCCCTCACTGCCGAAAAACACAAAGCACCAACAACTCAGCTGCGAGAAGTCAGGCTGTGTAATCGCGACGATCTTCGTGGCGACACACCCGTGACAGTACCCCCCCTTCTACGAGGGGCCTCCGGACCCTCAGGGCCAGGTTTATCCGGGTGAGTCGTGTGGAAGGCCCGAATTAATCGGTCTGCGTTAATATCCGACGCAGGAACCCACATCCTCTCCTCAGGACCATACCCCTTCCAATGAACCAGGTACTGAAGGGACCGGCGATTCAGACGTGAATCGATGATTTTCGACACTTGAAACTCCAAGTTACCATTGTCCACCACTGGAGGAGGAGGTAAAGGTGACGGTATCACCGGCGCCACATACCTCTTGAACAACGATCTGTGGAACACGTTGTGAATTTTAAACGTAGGGGGAGGTCAAGACGGAATGCCACCGGATTAATTATAGAACTGATCCTGTACGGCCCGATGAACCTGGGACCCAGTTTCCAGGAGGGAACCTTAAGTTTTATATTCCTGGTAGACAACCATACCCGATCGTTCACACTTAGGTCCGGACCAGACACTCTCCTCCTATCAGCCATACGTTTGTATCGGTTCCCCATAGTACTCAGATTATTCAGCACTCCTCTTTATACTGAAGCGAGTGATGATGAAAATCGTTCCTCCTCAGGAACCCCCGAAGAGCCCCCCTACTGAAAGTACAAAACTGGGGGTGAAAACCATATGCCCCAAAAAACGGGGACTTACCAGTAGACTCGCTCCGCCTATTATTAAGAGCAAACTCTGCCAGAGGCAAGAAAGAAGCCCAGTCCTCCTGGTTCTCTGACACAAAACATCGGAGATATGTCTCCAAGCTCTGGTTCAGACGTTCCGTCTGCCCATTGGTCTGAGGATGAAAAGCCGATGAAAACGACAAATGCATCCCCCGCCGTGTACAAAATGCCTTCCAGAATTTGGACACAAACTGAGACCCCCGATCAGACACCACATCCGAGGATACCCCGTGAAGCCTCACAATCTCCCCAATGAACACCTGCGCAAGAGTTTTAGCATTAGGAAGAGCAGGAAGAGCGATAAAATGTGCCATCTTGCTGAACCTGTCCACTACAACGAGTATGACCATTTACCCGAAGACGGCGGGAGGTCCGTAATGAAGTCCATAGACAGATGAGTCCAAGGATGCTCCGGGATCTTCAAAGGTAAGAGGGTCCCAGACGGACGGGTATGTGGGGTCTTAGAGCGCGCACAAACCTCGCAGGACGCGACAAAAGTTACCACCTCCCTATGTAAGTTAGGCCACCAAAACCGACGCGAGAGGAGATCCTCAGTTGCTTTACTCCCTGGGTGTCCTGCCAAAGCTGAATTATGGTGTGCCTCGATCACCTTTTGTCGCAACTGATTTGAAACAAACAGTCTCCCTGGAGGTCCTACAGGGGCGTCCCCCTGAGCCTCCAATACCTCCTTCTCAAGCTCAGAGCATACTGCCGACACCACCACCCCCTCCTGAAGGATAGGAACCGGGTCCTCCGTATTCCCGGCCCCAGGGAAACTACGAGATAAGGCATCCGCCTTTACATTTTTTGACCCAGGACGATATGTGACGACAAAATTAAACTTGGTAAAAAGTAATGACCACCTAGCTTGTCTGGGATTCAGACGTTTTGCAGACTCCAGATATAGCAGGTTCTTGTGATCGGTGATGACAGTGACCGGATGGACTGCCCCCTCCAAAAATGGCGCCATTCCTCAAAAGCCAACTTAATGGCCAAGAGTTACCTATTGCCGACATCATAATTCCTCTCAGCGGACGACAGTTTTTTAGAGAAAAATGCGCACAGATGCCACTTACCAGGGGACGAACTGTTGTGAATGGACTTGAAATGAGTTCTGAGCAGAGGCTCCCTCTGGTGGTTACAAGCGGTACTGGACTGTCCAGTGAAGATTGTGAGGAGTGGGAATCAGATGTTACTGACTGGTCTTATATAAGGGAGTCGCCTTCCCATCAGGGTTGCCGGTGATCAATTGTTCTGGTCTCAATCCTTGAGTCCTGTTTCCTTTGTAGCCTGCTGTGTCGTTTCTGCATCTCCTGCTAACAGATAAGACATTTTCTTCTTTTTGTTTTTGTGCTTGATTTTTGCATTTTGTCCTGCACTTCTGTGGGGGCCTTCAGGGTCCCCTCCGGGGGCTTTTGCCCTCTCAGTTTAGTTCAGCCACTGATGTTTGTACTTTTGCTTTTTCCAGTTGTTTCAGTGGCTGCTGTTTTGATTTTGTTACACCAGAGAACTAATTTAGGTGGTAGAGGTTGTGTGATCTCAGGTGATTTTGAAATTAGTAGAGTTGGTGCTTTTCAGGGTTTTTTGGGATTGCAGTAAGTGCCCTTCCTATCCTTTTCTATTTAGGTAGTTTGGGCCCCAACGTTTGCTCATACTATTTTCTGTCTGTGTCAGTATTTCATCTTGTCTAACCGCCATTACATGTTTGGGGGCTTTCTATGTTCTTTGGGGATCTGCTCTGGGGCAGATAGCTTTCCTCTTTCTATCTTTAGGTGTAGTTAGTTTCCTCAGGCTGTGACGAGGCGTCTAGGACCAACGTAGGAACGCTCCACGGCTGCCTCTAGTTGTGGTGGTTAGTCAGGGTACTGCAATCTCATAGATTCCAACTTCTCTGGTGTATTGCCTTTTTTACCTGCACTCCTCAGCTACCGAAACATAACAACGAACCTTGTGACAATACTGCTCCCACCCCTACCTCGGAAGCGTCTACCTCTACAATGAACGGCTGTGACGCATCAGGTTGAATGAGTATGGGTGCCGAGGCAAAGCATTTTTTCAAGGAGGAGAATGCTTGACAAGCCTTGTCAGACCACCTAGAAAAATCCGTCCCCTTTTTTGTCATGTCTGTGAGAGGTTTAACCATGGATGAGAAATTACGAATAAATTTCCGGTAATAATTAGCAAACCCCAGGAAACGTTGTAGAGCCTTAAGATTCTCTGGCAGATCCCACTCAAGAACTGCCCGTACTTTCCCAGGGTCCATACGAAAACCGGATGCTGACACCAGGAAGCCTAAAAACTGGAGTTCCTGTACGGCGAACACACACTTTTCCCATTTGGCGTACAGTTTATTATCCCGCAAAATCTGTAACACCTGCCTAACATGCTCCTGATGAGACACAAGATCCGGCGAGTAAATTAAGATATCATCCAGATATATGACCACAAACTGTCCCACCAGGTGGCGAAAAATGTCATTTACAAAATGTTGGAACACCGCCGGGGCATTAGTCAGTCCGAATGGCATGACAAGGTTCTCATAATGCCCCTCTGGAGTGTTAAACGCCGTCTTCCACTCATCCCCCTCCTTCATCCTAATCAGATTGTGCGCCCCCCTGAGATCCAACTTAGAGAACCATTTGGCGCCCACGATCTGATTGAAGAGATCGGGAATAAGTGGGAGCGGATACGGATCTCGGACCGTAATCCGATTAAGTTCACGGAAATCCAGGCAAGGGCGTAGGCCTCCATCTTTCTTCTTCACAAAGAAGAACCCCGCGGCCACTGGGGAAGATGAAGGTCTAATATGCCCCTTAGCCAGACTTTTAGCAATATAATCCTTCATGGCCTGCCTCTCAGGACCAGATAGGTTATACAACCTAGATTTAGGTAACTTGGCCTCAGGGAGCAGTTTTACAGAACAGTCATACACGCGATGAGGAGGTAGTTCCTGACACCCTTTCTCTGAGAACACATCCTCAAAGTCCGCCAGAAATGGAGGTAAGACCCTAGGAGTGACCGCACCGATGACCGTATTCATGCAGTTTTTATTACAGAATTCACTCCATTGGCTTATCTCTCTGGATTGCCAATTAATAACTGGGTTATGCTTAGTTAACCAAGGAAGGCCCAACACTATAGGAGTGGGAAGACCCTCCAACACGTAACAAGACAACAGTTCTTTATGTATCGCCCCCACTTGAAGTTCTATGTTATGCACAGCTTGCAAAAAACTTCCCTGACCAAGAGGTCTGGCGTCGATCGGAATATGGGGATGGGTTCAGCCAACACACTCAATAGCATACCTTGAACCTGGGCAAACCGAGCGTCCACCAGATTAGCCCCGGCCCCACTATCCAGAAGAACAGATATCCTCTCAGTTCTCGTACCCACCACCACCTCCGCCGGTACGAGAAACTGAGACGAACTTAGGGACAAAATACTTACTCCCAGATTGCTGTCCACCACACAACCTGGGATCAATAGTTTTCCAACGACTCTTTACTCTGCAAAGGATGGGATGGACACCCCCCAATAAAATGTCCCTTTTTCCCACAGAAGAAACAACTTCCTGTTTTGTGGCGCCCCGCCGGTCCCCTCCCCCGAAATGATGTCCCTCCTAATTGCATAGGCTCCTCTGGACTGACCAGGCGAACCTCCATATAAGGGACCCTTGAAGAAGGTGGAGTCATCACAGGGGGCGGAGTTACCCCGCACCTCTCCCGAAGCCGTCTGTCAATACGAATAGCAAGGGCCATAGCGGCTTCCAGTGACGGGGAGGGTCATACTGTGCCAACACATCCTTTAATTTGTCAGATAAACCTTGACAAAACTGGCTCCTCAGAGCCGGTCATTCCACTGGGTGTCGTGGCCCACCTACGGAACTCCGAACAGAATTCCTCCCCCGGACGATCTCCCTGCTGGATCCTACATAACTTAGATTCAGCAAGGGAGATCCGATCTGGGTCATCATATACAAGACCCAGCGCTGCAAAAAACCTATCCACTGACTGGAAAGCCGGGGAGCCCGGGGGAAGAGAGAACGCCCATGATTGTGGGTCCCCTTGTAGGAGCGAGATGACAATTCCCACCCTTTGCTCATCACTCCCCGATGACTGTGGCCGCAGCCGAAAATACAATTTACATGCCTCCCGGAAAACAAAAAACTTGTCCCGGCCCCCAGTGAACCTGTCAGGGAGAGCTACTTTAGGTTCTGGTCCGGCTTGCTCCGGGGGGTACAAAACCTTGGACTTAACGTCCGCCAGCTCCATGGACAAACTCTGCAACTGCCGAGCAAGACTGGCTACTGGATCCATGGTAGCTGGAGAGAATCTTTTGTCGGTCAGTGAAAATGTCACGCTGTCTCTGCGTACCGGAGGTTAGGGGCCTAAGCTGACCCTAAGCTGGGGCCCTAACTAATCCCTCTACCTGGAGGTACTGTTAAAGGTACAGAGGTCCAGGCCGCCAGCGTAATCCCTACCTCCTGAGGATCCCTGAACCTCAGTGATCTAGTCCTGAGAAGGACCCCGATCACAACAACAGGGAACGGGATAATATAAGCCCAGACACAGTACTAGACGAACGAGACAGTACAAGGGGAAAATCAACAACCACCTTGCATACAAAACTACACCACAGCAACAGAGGGAACACCAACGGGTAAGGAGATAAATGATAAAGCGAGGAAGGGAAAAAACCACACACAAAGTACACTTCACTCCAAACTCCAAAATACCACAAGCCGCTCTGTTTGTCTGCCAGGAATGCTATCACCGACAACTTCCCTAACACACTTGCAGGTATTTAAAGGAGTCCTAATACTGCAGCATTGACTGCAGCTGGGTGAGGCTGGGCCAAATCTAGCCCAGAGAGAGAGAATTAACTCCCTCGCTGCTGAAAAACACAAAGCACCAACAACTCAGCTGCGAGAAGTCAGGCTGTGTAATCGCGACGATCTTCGTGGCGACACACCCGTGACAGCGGGGTCATCACGGGTAGATGCAGTCCAGGTTCATCTGGCACAGGCATACTAGTATGGCCTCTCTCTCAGGCCTCAGGCGTAGCACAGGCTCAGCAGGAGAACATCAGACACCGGCCCAGGACGAACGTCAGACGATGGCGGGGTCATCACGGGTTGATGCAGTCCAGGGTCATCTGGCACGGGCATACTAGAACGGCCTCTCTCTCAGGCCTCAGGCGTAGCACAGGCTCAGCAGGAGAACATCAGACACTGACCCAGGACAGACGTCATCACAGGGCAGACCACGGAGGAACCGGCAGTATATCAGGACATCAGGAACACGGACTGCATCTCAGGTACTCAGGAACACAGACAGGACATCAGGAACACCGATTGGATCTCAGGGACACAGGAACACAGAATGGAACTCAGGGACACAGGAACACGGACAGGATATCAGGAACACGGAATGGAACTCACGAACTCAGGAACACAGACAGGAAGTCAGGAACACAGATTGGATCTCAGGGACTCAGGAACACGGACTGGAACACAGGAACATAAGAACACTGGCATCGGACTCCGGACATCTGGCAACGATCGGCAGGCTCCGGACATCTGGCAGAGAAGGCTAGGATCCGGACATCTGGAAGTGGTCATCGGACATCAAGCCGTGGTCATCAGGGAGGACACGGTCCTCGGACTCCGGACATCTGGTATTGATCTGAAAAGGAACCCCAGCGGTCTGGTGCAAGCCCCGCCAGGCTCAACGGGAGCTGGCCGGGAATTGCACAGAAGCTGAGCACAGAGTAACAGAAACTCAGCGCACACACCGGACTCCTCCTTCCAAGATGAACTCAGGTTATATAGCAAGGAATCACAGTCACTGGTACAGGGTTCAGGACACAGAAGGACTTCAGGAACATAACACAGAGGACACAGTTCAGACAGTCAGGTACAGGGTAGATCCAGGATCAGGGAACAAGACACAGCAGGAACAGGCCTGGATATGCAGCCTCCAGGAAGGGCGATCTGGGTACTCAGCCCCCAGCATAGGCGGAAACACAAGACACAGTTCAGACATTCAGGTACTGGGATAGATCCAGGATCAGGGTTTCAGGGAACAAGATACAACAGGAACAGGCCTGGATATGCAGCCTCCAGGAAGGGCGATCTGGGTACTCAGCCCCCAGCATAGGCGGAAACACAAGACACAGTTCAGACATTCAGGTACCGGGATAGATCCAGGATCAGGGTTTCAGGGAACAAGATACAACAGGAACAGGCCTGGATATGCAGCCTCCAGGAAGGGCGATCTGGGTACTCAGCCCCCAGCATAGGCGGAAACACAAGACAGGACAAAGGAAATCAGCTCTCCAGAAATGATCGCACTCAGAGCAGGAGCTGAACATACAAACACACACGGCTAGGTTCAGGAACTCAATGCAGACTCAATGCAAAGCTCTGGCAATGCCCCACAGGGCTGGGGAACTTTATATATGAGCTGCTTCACAGCGATAGGCTGGAGCAGCAATTCTAGTGCACACCCATTCCTCATAAAAGCAGGACAGGTGTGGGCCGTGCCCCCTATGCAGAGCCAGACAACTCATCACAGAGGGACACCTGACAGTGGCTGCTGCCACACACATAGTAAGTCATGCACCACTGCAGAGGACTTTGCAACCTACGGATGGCTTCTACAGACAGGCCAGGGACCGCACATGCGGGTGGTCATGCAACGCAGCGGAGACACTCACGCAAGTACGGCTATGCAGCAGAGCTGGGAACTGAGCAGCATCCATACAGGTAACAGACAACAGTATCCCAGCTGGTTAGGGGGAAAGGAGCAAAAGGGTTAAAGCAAAGACATGCAAAGTAACGCTGGAAAACAAAGTACAGACAATACCAGCGTTACAGTATCCCCCTTCTCAGGCCCCCTCTTCTGAAGACCCAAGTAAAAAAAATTCCCCAGAAAATTCACTTGGGTTTGGGAGTAAGTCCCACAGTTCACAATATGGCAGCAGAGTTCATCGCTCGAAAAGTCTGAACCGCTGACCAAGGGGAATCGAGCCATCTAGTCCACTTACCATGTGGGGACCAAGCAGTCTAGTTCGCACATTAGATGGAGCTTGGAGAAAGTCCTGCAGACCACACATGCTCAGCGGAGTCCATGGCCAGAGCTTTCTGTGACGCGTCCCACGGCTGCGGGGCGTTGGGACATGGCATAGCTTGCCTAACTAGCCAATGCTCCCACGCCGCCAGTCCACGACGACGTGAGGCATGCGTCCCAGATGGTACGAGAATGTGGACCCACTGGACCATGGAGGGAGACCCGGGCGACCTGCAGGACTAGACAACACCGCACAACTTCAGGTATGAAGAAACATAAAGTTTACTTAAAGACACACACAGTACATAAACAGAACATAATGCCGGGCTCCCGATTCCGCACATCAGAGAAGGGTACACGTCTCAGGACCACAGACGAATGCAGGAGGACATCACGGGTAGATGCAGTCCAGGGTTATCTGGCACGGGCATACTTGGGCGGCCTCTCTCTCAGGCCTCAGGCGTAGCACAGGCTCAGCAGAACATCAGACACCGACCTCAGACAGACTTCAGACGATGGCGGGGTCATCACGGGTAGATGCAGTCCAGGATCATCTGGCACAGGCATACTAGTATGGCCTCTCTCTCATGCCTCAGGAGCAGCACAGGCTCAGCAGGAGAACATCCTGCTCCGGCCCAGGACGAACGTCAGACGATGGCGGGGTCATCACGGGTTGATGCAGTCCAGGGTCATCTGGCACGGGCATACTAGAACGGCCTCTCTCTCAGGCCTCAGGCGTAGCACAGGCTCAGCAGGAGAACATCAGACACTGACCAGGACAGACGTCATCACAGGGTAGACCACGGAGGAACCGGCAGGACATCGGGACATCAGGAACACGGACTGGATCTCAGGTACACAGGAACACAGACAGGACATCAGGAACACGGATTGGATCTCAGGAACTCAGGAACACGGACAGGATATCAGGAACATGGATTGGATCTCAGGGACACAGGAACACGGACAGGATATCAGGAACACGGAATGGAACTCAGGGACACAGGAACACAGACAGGATATCAGGAACACGGAATGGAACTCAGGAACTCAGGAACACAGACAGGAAGTCAGGAACACGGATTGGATCTCAGGGACTCAGGAACACGGACTGGAACACAGGAACACGGACTGGAACACAGGAATATCAGAACACTGGCATCGGACTCCGGACATCTGGCAACAATCGGCAGGCTCCGGACATCTGGCAGAGAAGGCTAGGATCCGGACATCTGGAAGTGGTCATCGGACATCAGGCCGTGGTCATCAGGGAGGACACGGTCCTCGGACTCCGGACATCTGGTATTGATCTGAAAAGGAACCCCAGCGGTCTGGTGCAAGCCCCGCCAGGCTCAACGGGAGCTGGCCGGGAATTGCACAGAAGCTGAGCACAGAGTAACAGAAACTCAGCGCACACACCGGACTCCTCCTTCCAAGATTAACTCAGGTTATATAGCAAGGAATCACAGTCACTGGTACAGGGTTCAGGACACAGAAGGACTTCAGGAACATAACACA
This sequence comes from Oophaga sylvatica, assembly GCA_033576555.1. Lineage (NCBI taxonomy): Eukaryota > Metazoa > Chordata > Amphibia > Anura > Dendrobatidae > Oophaga > Oophaga sylvatica. The sequence continues at coordinate 28,126 of JARQOD010009630.1, forward strand.
GAGGACACAGTTCAGACAGTCAGGTACAGGGTAGATCCAGGATCAGGGAACAAGACACAGCAGGAACAGGCCTGGATATGCAGCCTCCAGGAAGGGCTATCTGGGTACTCAGCCCCAGCATAGGAGGAAACACAAGACACAGTTCAGACATTCAGGTACCGGGATAGATCCAGGATCAGGGTTTCAGGGAACAAGATACAACAGGAACAGGCCTGGATATGCAGCCTCCAGGAAGGGCGATCTGGGTACTCAGCCCCCAGCATAGGCGGAAACACAAGACACAGTTCAGACATTCAGGTACCGGGATAGATCCAGGATCAGGGTTTCAGGGAACAAGATACAACAGGAACAGGCCTGGATATGCAGCCTCCAGGAAGGGCGATCTGGGTGCTCAGCCCCCAGCATAGGCGGAAACACAAGACAGGACAAAGGAAATCAGCTCTCCAGAACTGATCGCACTCAGAGCAGGAGCTGAACATACAAACACACACGGCTAGGTTCAGGAACTCAATGCAGACTCAATGCAAAGCTCTGGCAACGCCCCACAGGGCTGGGGAACTTTATATATGAGCTGCTTCACAGCGATAGGCTGGAGCAGCAATTCTAGTGCACACCCATTCCTCATAAAAGCAGGACAGGTGTGGGCCGCGCCCCTATGCAGAGCCAGACAACTCATCACAGAGGGACACCTGACAGTGGCTGCTGCCACACACGTAGAAAGTCATGCACCACTGCAGAGGACTTTGCAACCTACGGATGGCTTCTACAGCAGGCCAGGGACCGCACATGCGGGTGGTCATGCAACGCAGCGGAGACACTCACGCAAGTACGGCTACGCAGCAGAGCTGGGAACTGAGCAGCATCCATACAGGTAACAGACAACAGCATCCCAGCTGGTTAGGGGGAAAGGAGCAAAAGGGTTAAAGCAAAGACATGCAAAGTAATGCTGGAAAACAAAGTACAGACAATACCAGCGTTACACTTTGATTGGGATGGCGCAGTATAATTTTGAATTTGCCGAGGGAATACTGATGTTCTGTCGCCTAAAAGGGTCCCCCCTAGTCAATTTCCGCACGCTTGATCTAACGAGACCATAGGCAAGTCTCTGTGAGCTTTCCCTGGGCAGCTATGGCTGTTTATATGCTGACCTGGTGTGGATATCAATGCTGAGGCCTGGTATAAGGGGGTCACTCTAGCCCCCATAACTCGAGAGCCTTATAGGGCAGAGTCCTAATATTTTCCCCAGCAGATCCCACAAATCAGTAGCTTCAATTTAAGCCATGGGTGGTGTGTGTGAGTGGCTTGGTTCAGGATCCAGGCCCTTGATTCTGAGGTGCATTTTGAACTCAAGCAGTGCATGGCTTTGCTTGGGATGGCGCAGTATAATTTTGAATTTGCCAAGGGAATGGTGACGTTCTGTCACCTAAAAGGTGTCCCCCCCAGTCAATTTCCGCACCCCGGATGTAACGAGACCATTGGCAAGTCCTGTGAGCCTTCCCTGGGCAGCTATGGCTGTTTATATGCTGACCTGGTGTGGATGTCAATGCTGAGGCCTGGTATAAGGGGGTCACTCTAGCCCCATAACTCGAGAGCCTTATAGGGCAGAGTCCTAATATTTTCCCCAGCAGATCCCACATATCAGTAGCTTCAATTTAAGCCATGGGTGGTGTGTGTGAGTGGCTTGGTTCAGGATCCAGGCCCTTGAATCTGAGGTGCATTTTGAACTCAAGCAGTGCATGGCTTTGTTTGGGATGGCGCAGTATAATTTTGAATTTGCCGAGGAATGCTGACGTTCTGTCACCTAAAAGGGGTCCCCCCCAGTCAATTTCCGCACCTCGGATCTAACAAGACCATTGGCAAATCTATGTGAGCCTTCCCTGGGCAGGTATGGCTGTTTGTATGCTGACCTGGTGTGGATGTCAATGCTGAGGCCTGGTATAAGGGGGTCACTCTAGCCCCCATAACTTGAGAGCTTTATAGGGCAGGGTCCTAATTTTTACCCCAGCAGATCCCACAAATTAGTAGCTAACCCTAACCCCAAACTCTGGAAGCTTCTTCGGTACAGCTACTGGGATTTTTCCACCTGGAAGTCCGAAACTGTTTGTTCTCAAAAACGTTTTTTGGTCAAAAATTCAATAATTCACCCAGGAACACCAAACTTTATACCCACTTAGGTGACCCTCTCGTGGGCCCCACAACATATTGAAGCCCCAGGAGGTGAGAGAAGGGGAAATTTGGATTTTTACACAAAATTCAAAAAAAACTACTAACTCCATACATTCTCACAAAAAACAAGACTAACTCCAAAGGACTCTTTTTCAAAATGATACAAAGTCCCTTCATTTTGAGTAATTGCAGTTAAATAGTAGCATATGGCGCAGTCGTCAACCGGTTTTACCCTCATTGCAAATTTCCATTGACCCCGGGGCTCCACCTAGTGACGGAAATTTGTTAGTGCACGCATAACCCTAATCCGGTTAATTAG
>JARQOD010009631.1:0-30608 GCA_033576555.1 Oophaga sylvatica
TTAGATGTTATCAGCAAAAATTAACGTTAGATCTCCTTTTGTTCCAGAATATTTTTGGGTGTCAGGTGGGGGGTTAGGTACGGGTTAGCCCCCCCTAATTTGAAATTTGCCGTTTTTTGGATGGATTCTGATAGATATTCATTAGATCCGGTTTGATCAGCAAAAATTAACGTTAGATCTCCTTTTGTTCCAGAGATATTTTTGGGTGTCAGGTGGGGGGTTGGGTACGGGTTAGCCCCCCTAATTTGAAATTTGCTGTTTTTTGGATGGATTCTGATAGATATTCATTAGATCCGGTTTGATCAGCAAAAATTAACGTTAGATCTCCTTTTGTTCCAGAGATATTGGGGGTGTCAGGTGGGGGATTAGGTACAGGTTAGCCCCCCTAATTTGAAATTTGCCGTTTTTTGGATGGATTCTGATAGATATTTGTTAGATCCGGTTTGATCAGCAAAAATTAACATTAATCTCCTTTCGTTCCCGAGATATTGGGGGTGTCAGGTGGGGGCTTAGGTACGGGTTAGCCCCCCTAATTTGAAATTTGCCGTTTTTTGGATGTATTCTGATAGATATTCGTTAGATCAGGTTTAATCAGCAAAAATTAACGTTAGATCTCCTTTCGTTCACGAGATATTGGGGGTGTCAGGTGAGGGGTTAGGTATAGGTTAGCCCCCCTAATTTGAAATTTGCCGTTTTTTTGGATGGATTCTGATAGATATTTGTTAGATCCGGTTTGATCAGCAAAAATTAACGTTAGATCTCCTTTCGTTCCTGAGATATTGGGGGTGTCAGGTGGGGGCTTAGGTACAGGTTAGCCCCCCTAATTTGAAATTTGCCGTTTTTTGGATGGATTCTGATAGATATTCGTTAGATCCGTTTGATCAGCAAAAATTAACGTTAGATCTCCTTTCGTTCCCGAGATATTGGGGTGTCAGGTGGGGGGTTAGGTACAGGTTAGCCCCCCTAATTTGAAATTTGCAGTTTTTTGGATGGATTCTGATAGATATTCGTTAGACCGGTTTGATCAGCAAAAATTAACGTTAGATCTCCTTTCATTCACGAGATATTGGGGTTTCAGGTGGGGGTTAGGTACAGGTTAGCCCGCCTAATTTCAAATTTGCCGTTTTTTGGATGGGTTCTGATAGATATTGATTAGATCCGGTTTGATCAGCAAAAATTAACGTTAGATCTCCTTTCGTTCACGAGATATTGGGGGTGTCAGGTGGGGGCTTAGGTACGGGTAAGCCCCCCTAATTTGAAATTTGCCATTTTTTGGATGGATTCTGATAGATATTTGTTAGATCTGGTTTGATCAGCAAAAATTAACGTTAGATCTCCTTTCGTTCCTGAAATATTGGGGTGTCAGGTGGGGGCTTAGGTACGGGTTAGCCCCCCCAATTTGAAATATGCCGTTTTTTTGGATGGATTCTGATAGATATTCGTTAGATCCGGTTTGATCAGCAAAAATTAACGTTAGATCTCCATTTGTTCCAGAGATATTTTGGGTGTCAGGTGGGGGGTTAGGTACGGGTTAGCTCCCCCTAATTTGAAATTTGCCGTTTTTTTGGATGGATTCTGATAGATATTTGTTAGATCCGGTTTGATCAGCAAAAATTAACGTTAGATCTCCTTTCGTTCCCGAGATATTGGGGTGTGAGGTGGGGGATTAGGTACAGGTTAGCCCCCCTAATTTGAAATTTGCCGTTTTTTGGATGGATTCTGATAGATATTTGTTAGATCCGGTTTAATCAGCAAAAATTAACGTTAGATCTCCTTTCGTTCCAGAGATATTGGGGATGTCAGGTGGGGGTTAGGTACAGGTTAGCCCCCCTAATTTGAAATTTGCCGTTTTTTGGATGGATTCTGATAAGTTATTCGTTAGATTCGTTTCAGCATCGGTCCTGAGGTGTAGATGGAGAAGAGGAGGGTCCATTTGGGGAGACCAACAGAGAGAGAGTGAAGTGAGGAGTGGTGAGTGAGTGGGACAATCTGAAAGTTCGGTCAGTGAGTCATTCTCATCCCCCATGATGCCTACAGGCCCGCCTCTTCGCAATCATCAGCAAAAATTAACGTTAGATATCCTTTTGTTCCAGAGATATTTTTGGGTGTCAGGTGGGGGGTTAGGTACGGGTTAGCCCCCCCTAATTTGAAATTTGCCGTTTTTTGGATGGATTCTGATTGATATTCATTAGATCCGGTTTGATCAGCAAAAATTAACGTTAGATCTCCTTTTGTTCCAGAGATATTTTGGGTGTCAGGTGGGGGTTGGGTACGGGTTAGCCCCCCCTAATTTGAAATTTGCAGTTTTTTGGATGGATTCTGATAGATATTCATTAGATCCGGTTTGATCAGCAAAAATTAACGTTAGATCTCCTTTCATTCCCGAGATATTGGGGTGTCAGGTGAGGGGTTAGGTATAGGTTAGCCCCCCCTAATTTGAAATTTGCCGTTTTTTGGATGGATTCTGATAGATATTTGTTAGATCCGGTTTGATCAGCAAAAATTAACGTTAGATCTCCTTTCGTTCCTGAGATATTGGGGGTGTCAGGTGGGGCTTAGGTACAGGTTAGCCCCCCCTAATTTGAAATTTGCCGTTTTTTGGATGAATTCTGATAGATATTCGTTAGATCCGGTTTGATCAGCAAAAATTAACGTTAGATCTCCTTTCGTTCACGAGATATTGGGGTGTCAGGTGGGGGTTAGGTACAGGTTAGCCCCCCTAATTTGAAATTTGCAGTTTTTTGGATGGATTCTGATAGATATTCGTTAGAGCCGGTTTGATCAGCAAAAATTAACGTTAGATCTCCTTTCATTCACGAGATATTGGGGGTTTCAGGTGGGGGTTAGGTACAGGTTAGCCCCCCTAATTTCAAATTTGCCGTTTTTTGGATGGATTCTGATAGATATTCATTAGATCCGTTTGATCAGCAAAAATTAACGTTAGATCTCCTTTCGTTCACGAGATATTGGGGGTGTCAGGTGGGGGCTTAGGTACGGGTAAGCCCCCCTAATTTGAAATTTGCTGTTTTTTTGGATGGATTCTGATAGATATTGTTAGATCTGGTTTGATCAGCAAAAATTAACGTTAGATCTCCTTTCGTTCCTGAATATTGGGGTGTCAGGTGGGGGCTTAGGTACGGGTTAGCCCCCCAATTTGAAATATGCCGTTTTTTGGATGGATTCTGATAGATATTCGTTAGATCCGGTTTGATCAGCAAAAATTAACGTTAGATCTCCTTTTGTTCCAGATATTTTTGGGTGTCAGGTGGGGGTTAGGTACGGGTTAGCCCCCCTAATTTGAAATTTGCCGTTTTTTGGATGGATTCTGATAGATATTCATTAGATCCGGTTTGATCAGCAAAAATTAACGTTAGATCTTCTTTTGTTCCAGAGATATTGGGCGTGTCAGGTGGGGGGTTAGGTACGGGTTAGCCCCCCTAATTTGAAATTTGCAATTTTTTGGATGGATTCTGATAAGTTATTCGTTAGATTCGTTTCAGCATCGGTCCTGAGGTGTAGATGGAGAAGAGGAGGGGTCCATTTGGGGGAGACCAACAGAGAGAGAGTGAAGTGAGGAGGTGGTGAGTGAGTTGGACAATCTGAAAGTTCGGTCAGTGAGTCATTCTCGTCCCCCATGATGCCTACAGGCCCGCCTCTTCGCAATCATCGCAGCACACTGCCCCCCTTCCTCGCCGCGACACTTCGCCAATGAAGTCCGGATGCTGCCCAAAACTGGCCCCTGCCGAAGTTGCCGCTGCTCAAACGGATCTAACAAATACAGTATCTATCAGAATCCATATAAAAACAGGCAAATTTCAAAGTACAGGGGGCTTGTTTTTTGCGTAGCAAGTTGTATTTTTCCTTGGCACCACTTTGGAGTGCATATAATGTTTTGTATAACTTTTATTGTTTAGGAGAGGGAAAATTAAAAAAAAAATTAATTACGCTAATGTTTTTTGAGTTTTATTTTTAGTTCATTTCCCGTGCGGTAAAAATAATAGAATAACTTCATTCTCCGTGTCAGGTCGGACACACCGATACCAAATTTATGTAATTTTTTTTTTTTTTACTACTTTTAAAAAGTAAAACGTTTTTTTTTTTAAATAATGAGAGAGGATTTGGTCTCGCCGCATGCGCAGCCCCGTAGAGCTTTTATTTGTCTGACTACGGAGCTGTGGGATGCCTCCTTTTTTGCGGGAAGAGTTGTAGTTTTTAATCGGACCATTTTGGGGTATATCCGATTTTTTGATTGCGTTTTATGCCTTTTTTTGTGACTCAAACAGTGAAAAAAATAGAAATTATGGCTTGTATGTACATTTTAACATCTAGACGGAGTTCCTGAGTTATCGGTGTTTGACTTATACAAAAAACACAGAAAATTACTAATGTGACTAGATATAAATTTATTCAAATGTTTAATCTCATAGAATACCAATAATAATTAACAATAAATGTTCACGAAAGATGTAGGCTGTATCTAAAGAATAGAAGGACTGAAAATTCCCATGAGTGCAAAGTAACTCAAACAGAGGAAAAAAGAAGAAGAACAGTAACCCCGGAGTTGGGGTGTTAGTGTTCTTCTTTCTTTTGTTTGAGTTACTTTGCACTCATGGGAATTTTCAGTCCTTCTATTCTTTAGATACAGCCTACATCTTTCGTGAATATTTATTGTTAATTATTATTGGTATTCTATGAGATTAAACATTTGAATAAATTTATATCTAATCACATTAGTAATTTTCTGTGTTTTTTGTATAAGTTAAACACCGATAACTCAGGAACTCCGTCTAGATGTTAAAATGTACATGTTCTATTTATATTACAAGGATTTGCAGTCCTAAACGTTCAGGTTTTCACTGTTAAATATCTATTTCTGTAAGGTATTACTTTTACTTGTGTTTTTCACTGTACTAATAAGTAAGATTTTGTTTTTGATATAAATTAAATTGATTAAAAATGAGACCACATGAGGAGTTTTTGTTTAGTCTATGCACAGGCTTTTTTAACCCCTTGACGACCGTCCATTGACTTTTGCCGACGGGGCTAGCCGGGCCTTATTCCTCCGCCATAGAGTTTTCACGTCGGGCAGGGAATGGCAGCCCCAGCTAGCCCCGTCGGCAATCGCGGGATCCCAGCTGTCTTACCGTCAGCTGGGATCCCAACCCCCAAAAATTAAATATTTTAATATTTATTCCACACGGTAAACGCCATAAAAAATAAAAAAGCCATAATTTCTATTTTTTTCACTGTTTGAGTCACAAAAAAAGGCATAAAACGCGATCAAAAAATCGGATATACCCCAAAATGGTCCGAATAAAAACTACAACTCTTCCCGCAAAAAAGGAGGCATCCCACAGCTCCGTAGTCAGACAAATAAAAGCTCTACGGGGCTGCGCATGTGGCGAGTAGGGTTGAGCATTCCGATACTGCAAATATCGGGTATCGGCCGATATTGGCTGTATCGGAATTCCGATTCCGAGTTCCGATATTTTCGTCATATCGGATACCGGAATCGGGATTGTCACTGTCACTGTCAGTGTCCGTCGGTCGGGTCTGTCAGGAGTCAGCGGCACTTACCTGGCAGAAGATCTCCGGCGGTCACGTCCTGGACTGCTTCATGGCCGCCATAATCTTTCCCCGGCGTCACATGCAGTTTCTCGCGATAACTGCAGTGACTGCTGGGTAATCCCGGCCGTAAAGCAGTCAGTCCGATGACGTCACCGCCGGGGAAGCAGGTAATCAGCTGTGCTGCGTCGGGATGACAGGCTCTGCCTGTCATTGCGATGTAGCAGAGCTGGATCGTCGTGGGACTGTCGTTACTATGGACTGCGTCGGACAGGTGGTATACTGTTGGTTTGTTTTTTTTTCTTTTTTTTACAGGAGATCGATGGCGTCGCAGGAATGAGTGTATAATAAAATTAATGAAAACTGTGTTGTCTCTTTTATTTCATTAAAAGACTTTTTTCTTGCTTTGTCTTTTTTTTATACATTTAATAACTTTGGGATTAATAATGGATCGGTGTCTTATTATTGACACCTCTCCATTATTAACCGGGCTTATTGTCACCGTGCAATCAACGGTGACATTAACCCCTTATTACCCCACTTGCCACCGCTACAGGGCAGTGGGAAGAGCCGGGTAAAGTGCCACAATTGGCACATCTTTTGATGCGCCAAATGTGGGGCTGCTGTAGCCTGGTATTATCAGGCTGTTGAGGGCCAAAATCCATGGGCCTTGACAGTCTTTTAATACCAGGCCGCAGCAGTCTGCATTTTACTTGGCTGGTTAACAAAAATAGGGGGACCCCTACGCCGTTTTTTTTTCGAGGGGATCCCCTATTTTTGTTAACCAGCCAAGCTAAGCAGACTGCTGTGGCCTGGTATTATCAGGCTTGCAAGGTCCATGGATATTGGATCCTTACCAGCCTGAAAATCCAGGCCTCAGCGGTCTGCTTCATCTGGCTGGTTAACAAAAATAGGGGGGACCCCACGCCAATTTTTTTCGAGGGGATCCCCTATTTTTGTTAATCAGCCAAGATATGCAGACTGCTGTGGCCTGGTATTATCAGGCTGGCAAGGTCCATGGATCTTGGCTCCTTAACAGCCTGAAAATCCAGGCCTCAGCGGTCTGCTTCATCTGGCTGGTTAACAAAAATAGGGGGGACCCCACGCCATTTTTTTTTCGAAGGGAACCCCGATTTTTGTTAATCAGTTCCCTCTGACGTCACTGATGGTGTCCCTGGCTGACCTGAAGTGAAAGTGGAAAGCAATCAATTAAGCTTTCCACTTCCTCTCCTGTCAGCCAGGAGAGGAACTCATTCATTTGGGGGTTTACTGTGAGGCTGCAGCATTAGCTGCGGTCCCTGCAGTAAACATTAACCCTTTCTGAAGGATTACACCGTGGGACCTGACTGTGCATGGGATAGGTAAGAATAATTTTGCTTTATTATTTTATTTTTATTACAGGAAATGGTTTTAGCAGGTAAATAAAATATGGTCAAAAACTGTGTGATTATTTCATTAAACTTCTTTTTTATTAAAGTGTGTGTGTTTGATTTTTCTTTCATACAATAGGATTAATAATTGATAGTTGTCTAATTGACAGCTCTCAATTATTAACCTGGCTTAAAGTGACCTTTCAATTGCAAGGTCATTTTAACCCCTTATTAACCCATTCACCACCGCTACAGGGCAATGGGAATAGACGGGCAAAGTGCCAGAAAGGGCAAATCTAATTAGAGATTTGCCCTTTCTGGGGTGTCTGGGGGCAGATTTTAGTAGCCGGGGGGGGGCCAAAAATAATGGTCCCTCTCCGGGCTATTATTATCTGCCCCCACTCACTGGCTTTGTCTGTCTGGTTGCGAAAATAGGGCGGGAGCCCACGCATTTTTTTTCAGCAATTTTACACCTCATATATATATATATACATGTCATTGAGTTTGTGACACATATATATATATATATATATATATATATATATTATAGTTCATACACTTCTACATAGTATAATAGCCGCTAATTCAATTGCCGGCTTTTGTGAAAATGCAGAACCCGACATGAAATGACACTTGGTTTACATAGAGTTAACCATGTCTTTTCATGTAGTTTGATATCTGATTTGCACAAACAATTACATGAGTGTAAGTGTGCAAAATTTCACACCTGTAGGGGTTAATTAAAGGTGTAAATTCGTAGCAAAAAAGTCCGTTTTTTTACAACGAATTTACACCTTTAATTAACCCCTACAGGTGTGAAATTTTGCACACTTACACTCATGTAATTGTTTGTGCAAATCAGATATCAAACTACATGAAAAGACATGGTTAACTCTATGTAAACCAAGTGTCATTTCATGTCGGGTGCTTCTGTCTTTTCACAAAAGCCGACTTTACCCGGCAATTGAATCAGAGGCTATTTTACTATGTAGAAGTGTATAAACTATAAATATATGTATATATATGTCACAATGACATGTATATATATATATATGTATTCTATGTGTGTATATTTAGTGTTTACAGGGAAAGAAAGAGGTTTTTTTAGTTACGATATTTTGTTCCCATAGACTTACATGGGACTTCCGGTATCGGTATCGGGTATCGCCGATATTTTAATGGTATCGGCGATACCATTCCGATTCCGATACTTTTGGATATCGGAAAGTATCGCTCAACTCTAGTGGCGAGACCAAATCTTCTCTCATTATTTAAAAAAAAAAACGTTTTACTTTTTAAAAGTAGTAAAAAAAAAAAAAAATTACATAAATTTGGTATCAAGGTGTCCGACCTGACACGGAGAATAAAGTTATTCTATTATTTTTACCGCACGGGAAATGAACTAAAAATAAAACTCAAAAAACATTAGCGTAATTAATTTTTTTTTTAATTTTCCCTCTCCTAAACAATAAAAGTTATACAAAACATTATATGCACTCCAAAGTGGTGCCAAGGAAAAATACAACTTGCTACGCAAAAAACAAGCCCCCTGTACTTTGAAATTTGCTGGTTTTTATATGGATTCTGATAGATACTGTATTCGTTAGATCCGTTTGAGCAGCGGCAACTTCGGCGGGGGCCAGTTGTGGGCAGCATCCGGACTTCATTGGCGAAGTGTCGCGGCGATGAAGGGGGGCAGTGTGCTGCGATGATTGCGAAGAGGCGGGCCTGTAGGCATCATGGGGGACGAGAATGACTCACTGACCGAACTTTCAGATTGTCCCACTCACTCACCACCTCCTCACTTCACTCTCTCTCTGTTGGTCTCCCCCAAATGGACCCCTCCTCTTCTCCATCTACACCTCAGGACCGATGCTGAAACGGATCTAACGAATAACTTATCAGAATCCATCCAAAAAACGGCAAATTTCAAATTAGGGGGGGCTAACCCGTACCTAACCTCCCACCTGACACCCCCAATATCTCTGGAACGAAAGGAGATCTAACATTATTTTTTGCTGATCAAACCGGATCTAACAAATATCTATCAGAATCCATCCAAAAAACGGCAAATTTCAAATTAGGGGGGCTAACCTGTACCTAACCCCCCACCTGACACCCCCAATATCTCAGGAACGAAAGGAGATCTAACGTTAATTTTTGCTGATCAAACCGGATCTAACGAATATCTATCAGAATCCATCCAAAAAACGGCAAATTTCAAATTAGGGGGCTAACCTGTACCTAACCCCCCACCTGACACCCCCAATATCTCAGGAACGAAAGGAGATCTAACGTTAATTTTTGCTGATCAAACCGATCTTACGAATATCTATCAGAATCCATCCAAAAAACTGCAAATTTCAAATTAGGGGGGCTAACCTGTACCTAACACCCCACATGACACCCCCAATATCTCGGGAACGAAAGGAGATCTTAACGTTAATTTTTGCTGATCAAACCGGATCTAACGAATATCTATCAGAATCCATCCAAAAAACAGCAAATTTCAAATTAGGGGGGGCTAACCCCCCACCTGACACCCCCAATATCTCGGGAACGAAAGGAGATCTAACGTTAATTTTTGCTGAACAAACCGATCTAACGAATATCTATCAGAATCCATCCAAAAAACTGCAAATTTCAAATTGGGGGGACTAACCTGTACCTAACCCCCCACCTGACACCCCAATATCTCGGGAATGAAAGGAGATCTAACGTTAATTTTTGCTGATCAAACCGGATCTAATGAATATCTATCAGAATCCATCCAAAAAACGGCAAATTTCAAATTAGGGGGGGCTAACCTGTACCTAACCCCCCACCTGACACCCCAATATCTCGGGAATGAAAGGAGATCTAACGTTAATTTTTGCTGATCAAACCGGATCTAACGAATATCTATCAGAATCCATCCAAAAAACGGCAAATTTCAAATTAGGGGGGGCTAACCTGTACCTAACCCCCACATGACACCCCCAATATCTCGGGAACGAAAGCAGATCTAACGTTAATTTTTGATGATCAAACCGGATCTAACGAATATCTATCAGAATTCATCCAAAAAATGGCAAATTTCAAATTGGGGGGGCTAACCTGTACCTAACACCCACATGACACCCCCAATATCTCGGGAACGAAAGGAGATCTAATGTTAATTTTTGCTGATCAAACCGGATCTAACGAATATCTATCAGAATCCATCCAAAAAACGGCAAATTTCAAAGTTGGGGGGGCTAGCTACGGGTTAGCCCCCCCTGGAAAAGATCGTAAATATCTCATTTTGTAGGGGTGATTTAACGTTAGTTTTGGTTGATCAAACGGATCTAACAAAGATCTAACGAATGTAATCATTTTTTACCCAAATTCTCACTAAGGGGGGCTAACCCGGGGGTGGTCTGATATAAGCGATGTTCCCTCCCATGATGGTTGCCGGTGATCAATTGTTCTTGTCTCATTTGTGGTTCCTGGTTCATTTGGAAGTATGCTGGAGTCTTGCCTGCGTCTGCTGCTGCTTTCAGATAAGATATTTTTGCTTTTCTTTTTGTGCTTGCTTTTTGCATAGTTTTCTGCACTTTTGGAGTTCAGCTGGGTCCCCTCCTGGGGCCTGTGCTCCTCTCAGTTTATCTGTAGCCTCTGTTATTTGTTCATTTGCTTTTTCCTGTTTTTTCAGTGGCTGCGGCTTTGTTTTGTTACACCAGAGATCTGATTTAGGTGGAGGAGATCGTGTGATCTCAGGTTTTTTGCAATCAGAAGAGTTGGTATTTTTTAGGGTTTTTTTGGATTGCAGTCAGAATTCTTTCCTGTACTTTTCTGTCTAGACAGATTGGGCCCCAGCGTTTGCTCATTCTATTTTCTGTCTGAGTCCATGCTTTCTTCTTGTCTAACCGCCATTACATGTTTGGGGGCTTCCTATTTTATTTGGGGATCTGCTCCGGGGCAGATAGCTTTCATCTTTCTGCCTTTAGGTGTAGTTATCTCTCAGGCAGTGACGAGGCGTCTAGGATCAACGCAGGAACGCTCCACGGCTGCCTCTACTTGTGTGGTTAGTTCAGGTTACTGCAATCCAATAGGTTCCAGCCTCTCTGGTGTATTACCATTTTTGCTATTTCTTCTCAGCTACCTAAAAATAACAGTGCAGTCCCACTTACCCACTTCATCATCTGCAGTCCCCCTTACTCCCCCACTTCATCATGTGCAGTACACCTTACCCCCCACTTCATCATGTGCAGTCCACCTTACCCCCCACTTTCTTGTGCAGCCCCGTTCCCCCAACTTCATCATGTGCAGCCCCCATCCCCCACTTCATCATGTGCAGTCCCCCTTACCCACCCACTTTGCCACTTTATCATGTGCAGTCCACCTTACCCCCCACTTTCTTGTGCAGCCCTGTTCCCCCAACTTCATGTGCAGTCCTCTTCCCTCCACTTCATCATGTGCAGTCCCCTTCCCCCACTTTATCATGTGCAGTCCCCTTACCCACCCACTTCATCATGTGGAGTCCTACTTACCCCCACTTCATCATGTGCAGTCCCACTTACCCCCCACTTTATCATGTGCAGTCCACCTAACCCCCCACTTTCTTGTGCGCCCTGTTCCCCCCAACTTCATCATGTGCAGTCCTCTTCCCTCCACTTCATGTGCAGTCCCCTTCCCCCCACTTTATCATGTGCAGCCCCCTTACCCACCCACTTCATCATGTGAAGTCCCCCTTACCCCCACTTCATCATGTGCAGTCCCCCTTACCCCCCACTTTCTTGTGCAGCCCCACTCCACTTCATCATGTGCAGTCCCCCTTACCCCCACTTCATCTGCAGCCCCACTCCCCCTTCATCATGTGCAGTCCCCCTTGTCATGATCCCAGTGCAGGGTTGACCTGCACGCTAGGGGTTAAGGTTTTGATCCCAGTGCAAGCTCTTACCTGCACACCTGGGGCTTATTCTTGTGGCCTCTCCTTGGTTCGGAGAGAGCTTCTTATAGCCCTAGGAAGCTCCAATCCCTGTCAGTTATACTTTCGCCCTTGGCAGAGTGTGTTGACCCCTGAGTGTGTTTGTGCTGTATTCTGGTTTGCCTGATACTTTGGTTTTGACTCGGTCTGATCTCTGGATACTGCTTGTTGGATTCTGTTTCTGTAACTTCGCTGTCTGTTTGGTTTTGACCTCTGCCTGGCCCCGACTATCCGTTCTGTCTCATCCTTGGTACTGTACTGTCTTCTCGTGCTTTGACATTGGCTTGTTCAGATCTACGTCTCTGTCTGTGCCCCTGGGTAACTTTGTCCCGTAGTTACCTTTCTAGGAGTTTTCCCTCAGCTTCTAGCTCCCTGGAGCTGAAGCCACGCCCCTCAACTGTCAGGTGATTCAGGCCCTGAAACCATCTCTCTCCTGCCTTGCTACCCTGCGTTCCTAGGAGCCTGAAGCTTTCTTCTGCACTCGTCTTCCTGGAGATTGCACTGGTGAGTTCTCTTGAAATCCTCACCGTGATATTATAACTGACCACTAAGTTTTTTTTTTTGCTTCACGGCTGTGTTTAGGGCGCAGGTTGTGCAGAGAGTTATGGATCCCATACAGTCGCTGTCCGAACAGATGAAAAATCTGAGTCAGATGTTTCAGGATTCATCTCTGGAACAGCAAGCGCTGTCGTGTTCACAGCGGCAGGTTTCTGAGACTGTGCAGGGGGCTTTATCTGCTGGTTCTCTGAGGGCTATGGCGAGTGATGTTGCGCTGGTGTCCTCAGAACCACCTGTTAAACTGCCTGACTTCTTTTCTGGGAACAAAAAGGAGTTTAGGATCTTCATGGAGGGTTGCAAACTTTTCTTTAGTTTGAGACCACGGTCCTCTGGGGATGAAAGTCAGAGGGTAGGGGTCATCATGTCTTTATTAAGAGGGTCCCCACAAGCATGGGCATTTTCCCTTCCTCCCACTGCCCTGAGAGAGTGTCGGTGAATGCATTCTTTGAGGCCCTCGGGCACATATTAGATGAGCCTGACCGAGTGCGATTGGCAGAGGACATGGTGATGAGCGTCTGTCAGGGGAAGCACTCGGCCGAGTGGTTTTGTACTGAGTTCCGCCGCTGGGTTGCAGAGATTTCTTGGAGGACGCCGCCCTCCGAGGACTATTTCGCAGAGACTTGTCCGAGCGGTTGCAGGATGCTTTGGCGTTACACCCCCCACCTAACTCTCTCGAGGACGCCATGACCCAGGCCGTCCGGATGAACCGCAGGTTGCGGGCCAGGGGGGTGATGCAGGTGGAGACTACATTGTTCCCCAGTGGAAAAGAGACTGTCTCTGAGCCCATGGATGTGGGCGCTATCACTCTGAAGGAAAAGGAGAGAAAACGCCGTCGGGAAGAACAGTTGTGCTTCTACTGCGGTAAAGCTGGACATTGGAAAAAGGAGTGTCCTGTCTGCCCGTCCTCAACCCGGTCGGCGGGAAACGACTAGGTCTGGGTAGTCAGCGAGGAGACTACTCAGACCCTCAGGTACACTTTTCCTCGTTCTCTAAGGTGTTGCTTCATGTGGAACTGTTAGTGGATGGTTGTTCTTTTTCCTCTACAGCCTTTGTGGACTGCGGGTCATCCATCAATCTGATTGACTCTCAATTGGTCACACGCTGCAAGATAGGGACAGCTAGGCTTAAGACTCCGATCAAGGTGGTGGCCATTGACTCCTCCCCCCTCACAAAAGAGGTAATTCTCTTTATGTCTGACTTGTTTTCGCTCAGAGTGGGCGCTGCTCACGAGGAAAAATTAAGTTGTTTTGTTCTGGACAATCTACCAGCAGGGTTGGTGTTGGGCATGCCCTGGTTACAACGCCATAACCCAGTTATTAACTGGAAAACGGGGGAGATTGTTCAATGGGGGTTTAATGATTCTAAGTTATGTTATGAATCTGCACTGCTGGTTAAACCTGTTAAATCTGTGTCTGTGTCATCTGTCGAGCTGGAAGGTATTCCGGAGTACCTGAAAGACTTCGAAGATGTGTTCTCAGAAAGCGAGGCCGAGACATTGCCGCCACATAGACCCTTTGACTGCGCCATCGAGCTAGTCCCGGAGGCTAAACTACCTAAAGCCCGCCTGTTTAATTTGTCTGGACCTGAGCGCTTAGCTATTATTATTTATTATTATTATTAATATTTATTTCTATAGCACCATTGATTCCATGGTGCTGTACATGAGAAGGGGTTACATACAAATTACAGGTATCACTTACAGTAAACAAACTAACAATGACAGACTGATACAGAGGGGAGAGGACCTTGCCCTTTCGGGCTTACATTCTACAGGATGAAGGATTATATTGCTGAAAGTCTTCGCAAGGGACACATACGTCCCTCAGTTTCACCTGTGGCGGCGGGGTTCTTTTTTGTGAAGAAAAAAGATGGCGGTCTACGTCCCTGTCTCGACTTTCGTGAATTAAATAAGATTACTGTACGAAATACGTATCCCCTTCCGTTGATTCCTGATTTATGTAACCAACTATCAGGGGCAAAATGGTTCTCTAAATTGGATCTTCGGGGAGCATATAATTTGATAAGGGTCCGGGAGGGGGATGAATGGAAAACTGCGTTCCTCACGTCCGAGGGACTTTTTGAAAATTTAGTCATGCCGTTTGGTCTTACCAATGCTCCCGCCATATTTCAGAATTTCATCAACGTGGTGTTTTCTGATCTTATTGGTCGTTTTGTTGTTATCTACTTAGATGATATTCTGATATATTCCCCCGACAGTCATTCTCATATGAATCATGTACGAACTGTTCTCCAAAGACTTAGGGAAAATTATCTGTTTGCTAAATTGGAGAAGTGTGTTTTTTGTTCAAGAATTATCTTTTTTGGGATTGATTGTGTCCTGTGAGGGTTTTTGTATGGACCCCAAGAAGGTGCAGGCCATTGCGGATTGGGTAGAACCCCGAGATCTTAAAGGGCTCCAGCGCTTCTTGGGGTTCGCCAATTACTACCGCAAATTTATTCGGGGGTTTTCGCAGGTGGTCAAACCACTCACAGATTTAACATGCAAAGGTGCGGATGTGAAAAATTGGTCCTCGCTTGCAAAAGAGGCCTTTGCTAGTCTGAAAAAATGCTTTATGACTAGAGTTGAGCGATACTTTCCGATATCCAAAAGTATCGGAATCGGAATGGTATCGCCGATACCATTAAAATATCGGCGATACCCGATACCGATACCGGAAATCCAATGTAAGTCTATGGGAACAAAATATCGTAACTAAAAAAACCTCTTTCTTTCCTTGTAAACACTAAATATACACACATAGAATACATATATATATATATATATATATATATATATATATATACACATGTCATTGTGACATATATATACATATATTTATAGTTTATACACTTCTACATAGTAAAATAGCCTGTAATGTATGTAGTACAGTTCATATAGCGTCTTGTGCTTGGGTGCGATGAAAACACAGGAGTCACAGGTTTGATATAGAAAAGTCCTGTATTACTTCATACAAGTTGGCAGAAATAGTCACACAGTTTGCAGACACAGAAACAGGAGACACAGCAGGCCAGAGTAATCCAAGCTCAGCAATCACTCTCCAATACAGATTCAGAATCTTCTTCTCTGTTACCGTAAGTCAATGCAAACGTGGGTCTTTCAAAGAGCAGGGTTCAGAGTCCACAAGTGCTTCAGAGTTCCTCAGTAGGAATAGCTGGAGTACAAGGTTCAAGGCTTACAGGAGTCAAGTCACAGGTTCACTGCAGGCTAGATTCTGAAGCACTGATTGCTCAGCTGTGGCTGCTTAAGAAGCAAAGGAGAGAATCAGGGCGGGAACATGCAAGCTGGAAACTCCATTTTGACTGAGGGCAAAAGCTGCAGCAAGACAGAAAGTAAAATGGCTGACGAACAAACTGAGTTTCAGGAATATATACATAGAACCTTACATAGCCTCTGATTCAATTGCCGGGTAAAGCCGGCTTTTGTGAAAAGACAGAAGCACCCGACATGAAATGACACTTGGTTTACATAGAGTTAACCATGTCTTTTCATGTAGTTTGATATCTGATTTGCACAAACAATTACATGAGTGTAAGTGTGCAAAATTTCACACCTGTAGGGGTTAATTAAAGGTGTAAATTCGTTGTAAAAAAACCGGACTTTTTTGCTACGAATTTACACCTTTAATTAACCCCTACAGGTGTGAAATTTTGCACACTTACACTCATGTAATTGTTTGTGCAAATCAGATATCAAACTACATGAAAAGACATGGTTAACTCTATGTAAACCAAGTGTCATTTCATGTCGGGTTCTGCATTTTCACAAAAGCCGGCAATTGAATTAGCGGCTATTATACTATGTAGAAGTGTATGAACTATAAATATAAATATATATATATATATATATGTGTCACAAATTCAATGACATGTATATAATATATATGAGGTGTAAAATTGCTGAAAAAAAATGCGTGGGCTCCCGCCCTATTTTCGCAACCAGACAGACAAAGCCAGTGAGTGGGGGCAGATAATAATAGCCCAGAGAGGGACCATTATTTTTGGCCCCCCCTGGCTACTAACATCTGCCCCCAGACACCCCAGAAAAGACAAATCTATAATTAGATTCGCCCTTTCTGGCACTTTGCCCGTCTATTCCCATTGCCCTGTAGCGGTGGCGAATGGGTTAATATGGGGTTAAAGCCACCTTGCTATTGAAAGGTGACCTTAAGCCAGGTTAATAATTGAGAGCTGTCAATTAGACAACTATCAATTATTAATTCTATTGCATGAAATAAAAATAAAACACACACACTTTAATTAAAAATCATTTTAATGAAATAAAGACACATGTTTTTGACCATCTTTTATTTTACTGCAAAAACCATTTCCTGTAATAAAAATAAAATAAAAAAGCAAAATTATTCTTACCTATCCCATGCACAGTCAGGTCCCACGGTGTAATCCTTCAGAAAGGGTTAATGTTTACTGCAGGGACCGCAGCTAATGCTGCAGCCTCACAGTAAACCCCCAAATGAATGAGTTCCTCTCCTGGCTGACAGGAGAGGAAGTGGAAAGCTTAATTGATTGCTTTCCACTTTCACTTCAGGTCAGCCAGGGACACAATCAGTGACGTCAGAGGGAACTGATTAACAAAAATAGGGGTTCCCTTCGAAAAAAAAATGGCGTGGGGTCCCCCTAGTTTTGTTAACCAGCCTGATGAAGCAGACTGCTGAGGCATGGTATTTAAGGCTGTTAGGGAGCCAATATCCATGGACCTTGCCAGCAGGTCGGACTGGAGTACCTTGGGCCCACCAGAGAAAAATTATTCTTGGGGCCCACCATCATACTTCCCAACCTTTGAAGAAGGGAAAGAGGGACAAAGGCTGTGGCACGCTGTGCCTGCTGCAGCAAATTTTAGGCCATGCCACGTTGCACCACAGACTGTCCAGGAGTTGGTGGATGCTTTAGTCCAGGTGTGGGAGGAGATCCCTCAGGAGACCATCCGTCGTGCTCATCAGGAGCATGCCCAGAACTTGTAGGGAGGTCATACAGTATACCTCCCAAATTTTGAAGACAGGAAAGAGGGTTGAAGGCTGCGGCGCGCAACGCAAATTTTAGGCCACGCCCCACCACACCCATTTCACAGCTAATCACACCCATATCCTCGCCCCAAGCGTACCCATTTAGCACTGCTGATCACACTGACTGGTAATGAGGGCACAGTGGCTGGTACTGAGGAAAAGAAAGAAAGAGCAGCGAGAGAGAAAGAACAAGCAGAGAAAGAAAGAGAGGAAAGAAAGAAAAGAGAGAGAGAAAGAAAGAACAGAGAGAAAAAGAACAGAGAGCGAGAAGGAAAGAACAGAGAGCGAGAAAGACTAGAGAGAGAAAGAAAGACTAGAGAGAGAGCCAGAGGCGTAGCTAGGGTTTTGGTTTAGTGGGGGCGAAACTTCTGAGTGGGCCCCTAATCAGAGAACCTCAACAAATGACCGCGCTGTTGCCAAAAATAATCTATATATAAAAAGACCAATATTGATATTACCGCCATATGGTCTGTGGTAAATAATACCAGTCCTACAGAACATATAATAGATTACAGCACAGGTACAGATAATGACTTACCGCTGATGTTCTTTCTAATGGAATTGTTCACTTTTCATGTCTTTTCCATCTGGCCCAGACCGACATGACGACTTCTCCAGCCAGGACTCGACTGCAGAGATTACAACAAAGACACATTTCACTTCTCATATTTTTAGCACTGTCACGGTCACCAATTGGACTATTCTCAACCTGCACAAACTCCTCATCCTGCTGATACCCCAATACTGAGCCGCTGCTGCCATATGTGTCCCTATTTCTGCACCTGATACCCCAATACTGAGCCGCTGCTGCCATATGTGTCCCTATTTCTGCACCTGATACCCCAATACTGAGCCGCTGCTGCCGTATGTGTCCCTATTACTGCACCTGATACCCCAATACTGAGCTGCTGCTGCCGTATGTGTCCTTATTACTGCACCTGCTGTGTGGTTCTGTGTGACCTCTAAATTTTAAAGCACCCCTCTAGAATATAGTAATGCCGGGTGCAAGTGCCCTAGAAAACAGTGCCCACATTTTGTCCCCTAGACTGTAATAATGCCCTGTGTGCCCCTTTGACAGTCACAGTAACCCGAGTTCCCCTATAACAATAAGTGTCCACTTTACATTTAATAATGTCCCAAGTCTCCCCTGTACATCTCCCCTATACACAGAATAATGCCCCTCACTGGATATATACTGACCCCTTAATGTCCCCAAACTATTTAATGGGTCCAACACTGTATGATGGTCCCTAGATAGCATCCATACAGCATAATACACCAGATAGTCCTCAATATAGTATAATGCACCCCCATAGGCAGCCTCTATATTATAATAAACCCCCATAGGCAGAGTCTATAATATAATGCACCACCATAGGCAGCCGCTATATTATAATGCACCCCCATAGGCAGCCTCTGTAGTATAATGCATCCCCATAGGGAGTCTCTGTAGTATAATGCACCCCAATATGGAGCCTCTGTAGTATAATGCAGCCCCCATATACAGCCTCTGTAGTATAATGCACCCCCATATACAGCCTCTGTAGTATAATGCACCCCCATTAAAAAAAAAAAAAAAAACAATACTCACCTCCCGGCTCCTGTGCTGCTCACTGTTCTCCCTCTCTGCGTCTGACAGCGGGCGCCGGCAGGTGATGTCATCGCGCCCGCTGTCAGACGCTGAGAGGGGGATTATGGGAGAGAAGGAGCGCTCGCTCCTTCTCTCTCTATGCGGTCAGCTGTATCGGCTGGATGCCGATACAGCTGACCCTCCGATGAGGGGTGGGGGGCCCACTGCTGGCACTGGCTGTTCAGGCCCCATAGCTTCCGGGCGGCAGAGCAGGGAGAGCAATTCTCCCTGCTCTGCCGCAGAATGTAACTGTATCGGCGTGCTGTGCACGCCGATACAGTTACTGTAGCGTAGCTCCGGGTGGGCCCCCTCAGAGCGCGGGTTCCGGGGCCACCGCCCCCTCTGCCCCGCGACCTATCCTTTCAAATCAGGGCCCACCACGCAGGAGCTGGGGCCCACCGGAGGTTTCTCCGGTGTCCCGGTGGCTCAGTCCGACCCTGCTTGCCAGCCTGATAATACCAGGCCACAGCAGTCTGCTTATCTTTGCTGGTTAACAAAAATAGGGGATCCCTTCGAAAAAAATTGGCGTGGGGTCCCCCCTAATTTTGTTAACCAGCCAGATGAAGCAGACCGCTGAGGCCTGGATTTTCAGGCTGTTAAGGAGCCAAGATCCATGGACCTTGCCAGCCTGATAATACCAGGCCACAGCAGTCTGCATATCTTGGCTGATTAACAAAAATAGGGGATCCCCTCGAAAAAAATTGGCGTGGGGTCCCCCCTATTTTTGTTTACCAGCCAGATGAAGCAGACCGCTGAGGCCTGGATTTTCAGGCTGTTAAGGAGCCAAGATCCATGGACCTTGCCAGCCTGATAATACCAGGCCACAGCAGTCTGCATATCTTGACTGATTAACAAAAATAGGGGATCCCCTCGAAAAAAATTGGCGTGGGGTCCCCCCTATTTTTGTTAACCAGCCAGATGAAGCAGACCGCTGAGGCCTGGTTTTTCAGGCTGGTAAGGATCCAATATCCATGGACCTTGCCAGCCTGATAATACCAGGCCACAGCAGTCTGCTTAGCTTGGCTGGTTAACAAAAATAGGGGATCCCCTCGAAAAAAAAACGGCGTAGGGGTCCCCCTATTTTTGTTAACCAGCCAAGTAAAATGCAGACTGCTGCGGCCTGGTATTAAAAGACTGTCAAGGCCCATGGATTTTGGCCCTCAACAGCCTGATAATACCAGGCTACAGCAGCCCCACATTTGGCCATCAAAAGATGTGCCAATTGTGGCACTTTACCCGGCTCTTCCCACTTGCCCTGTAGCGGTGGCAAGCGGGGTAATAAGGGGTTAATGTCACCGTTGATTGCACGGTGACAATAAGCCCGGTTAATAATGGAGAGGCGTCAATAAGACACCGATCCATTATTAATCCCAAAGTTTTTAAATGTTTAAAAAAAAGACACAGCAAGAAAAAAGTCTTTTAATGAAATAAAAGAGACAACACAGTTTTCATTAATTTTATTACTCTCTCATTCCTGCGACGCCATCGATCTCCTGTAAAAAAATAAAAAAAAAAACAACAGTATACCACCTGTCCGACGCAGTCCATAGTAACGAGTGTCCCACGACGATCCAGCTCTGCTACGTCGGAATGCCAGGCAGAGCCTGACATCCTGGCGCAGCACAGCTGATTACCTGCTTCTCCGGCGGTGACGTCATCGGACTGCTTTACGGCCGCGATTACCCAGCAGTCACTGCAGTTATCGCGAGAAACTGCATGTGACCGCCAGGGAGAAGAGGATGGCGGCCATCAAGCAGTCCAGTATGTGACCGCCGGAGATCTTCTGCCGGGTAAGTGCCGCTGACTCCTGACAGACCCGACCGACGGACACTGACAGTGACAGTGACATTCCGATTCCGGTATCCGATATGACGAAAATATCGGTACTCGGAATCGGAATTCCGATACAGCCAATATCGGCCGATACCCGATATTTGCAGTATCGGAATGCTCAACCCTATTTATGACTGCTCCGGTGTTGGTACAGCCAGATCCGTCCAAACCATTTATTGTGGAAGTGGACGCCTCTGAGGTGGGGGTGGGTGCTGTGTTGTCCCAAGGTCCTGCCACTCTGACCAACCTCAGGCCATGTGCTTTTTTTTCCCGGAAATTCTCTGCTGCTGAGAGGAATTACGATGTTGGCAATAAAGAGCTTCTTGCGGTCAAGTTAGCGTTTGAAGAATGGAGGCACTTTTTGGAGGGGGCCAGTCACTCGGTTACTGTGATTACTGACCACAAAAATTTATCATATATTGAGTCTGCTAAGAGACTAACACCCAGACAGGCCCGTTGGTCACTTTTTTTTTCCCGTTTTCAGTTTACTATTACGTTTCGTCCGGGGTCAAAGAATATCAAGGCTGATGCCTTATCTCGCAGTTTTCATCCGGTGTCTCCCCCTGAGCCACCTTCCTCCATTCTTCAACCTGGGGTTGTGTTGGCAGTGGTCTCGTCTGAGTTGGAACAGGAGATTGAGGGGGCTCAGTCTCTGGCCCCTGCTGCCAAGGCAGGGTGTAAGTTGTTTGTCCCAGAGCAGCTTCGGCTTAAACTCCTCCAGGAGTTCCATGAATCCAAGCTCAGTGCTCACCCTGGTATATCTGCCACACGTCGGGCGGTGGCTAGGATCTTTTGGTGGCCTACTCTTAGCTCTGACATAAAAAAATTAGTTTCTGATTGTGGGGTCTGCGCTCGTTCTAAAAACTCACATAGCCGGCCGGCTGGGGAACTGATGCCCTTGGCAGTTCCCGAAAGGCCATGGACTTATTACTAATCTTCCTCCATCCAAGGGCAATACGGTGGTATGGGTAGTGGTGGCAGGTTTTCGAAGCAGGCTCATTTTGTACCCTTATCCGCACTACCCTCAGCTGAGACTTTGTCCAGATTGTTTGTACAGCATGTTATCCGGTTGCATGGGGTACCCCTGAATGTGGTGTCTGATCGTGGTGTGCAGTTTGTGGCAAAGTTTTGGCGTGCTTTTTGCAAGAAATTGGGGATGTCTCTGTCTTTTTCGTCTGCATACCATCCTGAGAGCAATGGTCAGACGGAACGCACTAATCAGTCTCTGGAACAGATCCTCAGATGTCTGACTTCTGCAAGACAGAATGACTGGTGTGATGTACTGCCGTTGGCGGAATTCGCCTTCAATAGTCGGGTGAGCCAATCTACTGGTATGTCTCCTTTCCTGATCAATTATGGTTTTAGTCCTCATTTTGGTGAGTTTTCTCGTTTGGATTCTGGGTGTCCAGGGGCAGAGGGGTCTGTTCAGCGATTAAAGAATACATGGGCGGAGGTCCAGCGGAATATATCCAGGTCTCAAGGCAGGTACAAGTTTTTCGCTGACAGGAAAAGAACACCAGGTCCTATGTTTCGGGTTGGAGAGAAAGTTTGGCTCTCCACGCGAAACATTAAGTTGAAGGTTCCATCAGCCAAGTTGGGCCCCAAGTTCATTGGCCCATACAAGATTGTGGAAAAGATCAATCCAGTGGCTTACAGGTTGTGTCTTCCAGTCTCATTCAAGATCCCTAACGTCTTTCATAAATCCCTACTGAAACCTTTTGAGGCAGTCCGGGGGAGTCCGAGTCCGCTGCTCCTCCTGTCTTGGTTGAGGGACACATGGAATATGAGATTGAGCATATCGTTGACTCCAGGTTGGTGCAGCGGTCGGTACAATACCTGGTTCATTGGAAGGGGTATGGACCGGAGGACAGATCCTGGGTGCCGGCCCGTTTGATGCATGCGGATCGCCTGGTTCGGGCTTTCCATACCAGGTTCCCGGGCAAGCCTGGGGGTCCAGAGGCCCCCCGTTGAGAGGGGGATACTGTCATGATCCCAGTGCAGGGTTGACCTGCACGCTAGGGGTTAAGGTTTTGATCCCAGTGCAAGCTCTTACCTGCACACCTGGGGCTTATTCTTGTGGCCTCTCCTTGGTTCGGAGAGAGCTTCTTATAGCCCTAGGAAGCTCCAATCCCTGTCAGTTATACTTTCGCCCTTGGCAGAGTGTGTTGACCCCTGAGTGTGTTTGTGCTGTGTTCTGGTTTGCCTGATACTTTGGTTTTGACTCGGTCTGATCTCTGGATACTGCTTGTTGGATTCTGTTTCTGTAACTTCGCTGTCTGTTTGGTTTTGACCTCTGCCTGGCCCCGACTATCCGTTCTGTCTCATCCTTGGTACTGTACTGTCTTCTCGTGCTTTGGCCTTGGCTTGTTCAGATTTACGTCTCTGTCTGTGCCCCTGGGTAACTTTGTCCCGTAGTTACCTTTCTAGGAGTTTTCCCTCAGCTTCTAGCTCCCTGGAGCTGAAGCCACGCCCCTCAACTGTCAGGTGATTCAGGCCCTGAAACCATCTCTCTCCTGCCTTGCTACCCTGCGTTCCTAGGAGCCTGAAGCTTTCTTCTGCACTCGTCTTCCGGGAGATTGCACTGGTGAGTTCTCTTGAACTCCTCACCGTGATACCCCTTACCCTCAGTTATCTTGTGCATCACCCTTACGCCCCAATTCATCATGTACAGTTCCCCTTACCCCCACTTCATCATGTGCAGCCCCACTCCCCCCACTTCATCATGTGCATCCCCACTTCCCCCACTTCATCATGTTCAGCCCCACTCCCCTCCACTTCATCATGTGCATCCCCATTCCCCCACTTAATCATGCGCAGCCCCACTCCATCATGTTTAGCCCCACTCCCCCCACTTCATCATGGGCAGCTCCACTTACCCCCGCCACCCATCATGTGCAGCCCCCCTTACCCCCACCACTCATCATGTGCAGTCTCCTTTATCCCCCAAACCAAACTCCATCATGGGCAGCCCCCGCACTCCCTCACCCACTGAATTCATTTTATAAAGAAGCAAAAAAGTTTTCCATACTTACCTCACAGTCGCTCCCCAGCAGCGCCTCTCTGCTTCCAGGGTCCGGTATATGTTGGTGCGTGCGCGATGACGTCATTGCGCATGCCCGACACCTGACCCGGAAGGACTCTCCGTATATGGAGGGAGCGGGAGCTGCGGAGCCGTCAAAGACGGCCGTGCACAGCTCCCGGCCCCGGGGTGATAGGCCTGTGATGCGGGCAGCTGTGTCTGCTGCCGGCCGTGTCACAGACTGTACAGCGGACACGGCCGCACACAATTTACTGTGCGGCTGGCCCTGTACAGCTGCTGGGGGAGCGGCCCGGGGGGCATTTGCCTCTCTGGCAACCGGCCCAGCCTGCCCCTGATTGGCATGGACAGCAGTCAGTCTTTTTTGTAGTTGATGGGGTTTGCGCACATGTCAGGACTCAGGAGGAATTTTGGTCCACTCCTCTTTGCTGATCATCTCTAAATCATTAAGCTTTTGAGGCTGTAGCTTGTCAACTCAGAGCTTCATCTCCCTCCATAAGTTTTCTATGGGATTAAGGTCTGGAGACTGGCTAGGCCACTCCATGACCTAATTTTGAGCCACTCCTTTGTTGCCTTGACTTTAGCAAGGCTGGTTGTCAAAACTGGGGGGGACCCCACACAGTTTTTAAAAATTATTTATTTAAATAATTAAAAAATACAGTGTGGAGCCTTCTCTACTCTTGATAACTAGCATGTACAGTAAGCTGCACACACACTGTACTAATTGCATATGTCACTGACATCTGTATATCTATCTATTCTATATGTATATACTGTATGTAATCCATCTACTCTATACTGTCAGCTCCTGCTGTGATTTTACACTACACGGCTGCTGAATTACCGATTTTTCTTCTACTGTATCTATGTAATATATAAATATATATATGTGTGTGTCACTGACATCTATATATCTATGTATTCTATGTGCATTTATCTATTCTATTCTAACCTGTCACGCTGTGATTTTACTGTACTCAGCAGATGAATTGCCGGCTTTTCAAAGGAGATCGGTATGTAAAAATCGGATAGCACTTGCATGGTCTGAGTGCTGTGCAATTTTTTTTCTCGCAACCATTGATTTCTATTGTGGAATGCATTCCGATTTACGATTACAATCGCAACATGCTGGAGGGGTCAGTTGAATATACCGAACCAATAGCTAATTACTTACCGAGCAACGAATAGCCTGAATACCATACTATTAATTCGAGTAACGAATAGTACCTAATCTATTCGCTCATCACTAGTGACACCATTTTGGAAACCACACCCATGTAGAATTTTATCCAGGGGTAGAGTGAGCATTTTGAACCCACAGGTACAGCACGGAATTTGATAACAATAGGTTGTCATATTGAATATGTCATCATTAGTGTTGAGCGCAAGTGGTCGCTACTCCAGTTTCCATCAGGTGCTCATATATGCACCGAATATCGTGGGTGCTCAAGTGACATGCCTGAGTCCCTGCCCCACATTTTTGCTGTTGTCAGATTCCCCGAAAAAACATGGAGGGATCCGCACATACCTGAGCACCCGATGCAAACTCGAGTAGCGAGCACTTGCGCTCAACACTAGCCATCATATTGTCATTTGTTTTTTTTGCTTTTGAAAAAATCCTACCCTAACAAACCCCTAACCCTAACACAGGCCTAACCCCTCCACAGGCCTAACCCCAACACAGCCCTAACCCCAACATAGCCCTAACCCTAACACAGACTAAACCCTAACAAAGCCCAAACTCTAACCCCAACCCTAACACAGCCATAACCCTAAGCCCAACTGCAAAGAATGAAAAAATAAAAAAATGTTATTTTATAATTTTATCTAACTAAGTGGGTGACAAAGGGGGTTTTGATTTACTATTTTTTCTATTTTTATCAGTGCTTTAGGGTCTATCACAGTGATCAAATGGAACCAACAGGAAAAATTTCCTATTGGTGCCGGGTATTGGCTGGCAGATCTCGGCGGGCGCACTGCTCATCTGCACGCCATTTTTTTTCCCAGGAAGATGACACCAGGCCGGGGAACTGATCAAGAGGTACTGGGGGATGGTAGAGGTATCGGGTGTTTCTCGGGGCATCATTTCTCTCTCCTCTGACATGTATATCATATTAGCAGAGAGAGAAATCATTGAATCAGCCGGCACACTTTTTTTTGTGATCACTGTTATTCACTGAATAACAGAAATCACGTGTTCGGACACCGGAAAATCGGCCATGATCATGTTCTCCGGCTACTCGGCTACCCCCGGTATCCAAGACCCCTGGAGATGTTGCAGCCGTATTCCCGATCGCCATTTTAAAAAGGCAACGAGGGAATAAGTACCCTTAGCGGCCGCCGTTTTAATGCATGTCGGCGGTCACTAAGGCCTCTTTCACATTTCCGGCGGGCACCTGGCGGCGCCCACGGCATTTTGCCGCAGCGCCACATCTGAAAATCTGATGCGCCGCATGCGGCTTTTTTCGCATTGACATGCATTAGCGCCGGATGGCGCCGCATGTCAATGTGTTGCATGCGGTTTTGTCCGGATCGGCGCAAATGTACATTGCGGCATCCGGAAAAAAACGCTGCATGTAACGTTTTTTGTTTTTGCCGGATGGTTTCTTATCTCTCCAAGCATCAGAAACCATCCGGCAAAAAACCGCATGCGGCCGCCGGAAGTGTGAAAGGTTTTCACATGCGGCGCTGCGGCAAAATGCCGGGGGCGCCGCAAGGCGCCCACCGGAAATGTGAAACTAGCCTTAGTGGTTAAACCCAATATTAAAAGTTACAGGTCTTACTTATTTTTTTAAATTGGATTTTATTGTAAAAAAATGTAATGAAATATAAATAAACAATCCATGTTTGGTATCACCATGTCTGTAACGATGCAAACTAAAAAATGTTATTTGATCTCACCTAGTGAACACCAAAACTGAAGCAGAAAATAATGAAAAGTCACATACACTTCAAAATATTATCAATAACTACAACTCATCCTGCAAAAAGTAATACCTCACACAGTTCTATCAACAAAAACATAAAAAAAAGTTATGGATCTCAGAATGTAGGAAGACATAAATGTTTTTATTTTTTAAAATTACCGTATTTTTATTGAGAAAACACTGGGAAACAGCCCATAATGATGTAGATTGTAGAATTTTGTACTGCCGAACTGTATTGCAGACAATAAAAGCCAGAGCAGATTATACATGTACATAGAGATACATTGTATATAACACTGCATTTCTATATTCCCTGTATTCTAGAGGGAAATACTCAAACCTACAACTTTCAACATTACAGGCAGGAGCTAATGGAATTGAGCCACAGGCTCTGGTGAGGTCCCTGGGAGAATTTTGTATATATCATCTGTATTGACTCTACAGGCACATTATACTGATATATTGAACATAGCAGTGTATTTCTCTTGTCTCTGTATTTTAGAGGGAGAATAAAATAATTTTTTCTCCCTATAAAATTACTAAAAAAAATAATTAAAACATGTACAATAGTGTTATTTAATGTGTTTTTTTTTAAATAATAAACATCACAAATCAGCAAATAACATGGACATATTTGGTGTCTCTGTTATTGTAATGATCCACACAACACAGCGATCAGATTATTTATGGCGATCATTAACCCCTTAGTGACAGAGCCATTTTGCAGCTTAATGACCGGGCCAATTTTTACAATTCTGATCACTGTCATTTTATGAGGTTATAACTCTGGAACTCTTTAACGAATCCAGCTGATTCTGAGACTGTTTTTTCGTGACATATTGTACTTCACGTTAGTGGTAAAAAATTTTTTATATGACTTGCTTTTATTTATGAAAAAAATGGAAATATGGCAAAAATTTTGAAAATTTAGCAATTTTCAAACTTTAAATTTTTATGCCCTTAAATCAGAGAGATATGTCACAAAAATTTCTTAATAAATAACATTTCCCACATGTCTACTTTACATCAGCACAATTTTGGGAACAAAATTTTCTTTTTTTATAAGGGTTAAAAGTTGACCAGCGATTTCTCATTTTTACAACACCATTTTTTTTTAGGGACCACATCACATTTGAAGTCACTTTAAGGGGTCTATATGATAGAAAATACCCAAAAGTGACAACATTCTAAAAACTGCACCCCTCAAGGTGCTCAAAACCACATTCAAGAAGTTTATTAACCCTTCAGGTGCTTCACAGGAGCTGAAGCAATGTGGAAGGAAAAAATTAACATTTAACTTTTTTTGCAAAAGCTTTACTTCGGAACCAATTTTTTTATTTTTACAAGTGTTAAAAGAAAAAATGAACCACAAAATTTGTTGTGCAATTTCTCGTGAATACGCCGATACCCCATATGTGGGGATAAACCACTTTTTGGGCGCACGGCAGAGGTCGCAAGGGAAGGAGCGCCGTTTGACTTTTTCAACGCAGAATTGGCTGGATGCCATGTCGCGTTTAGAGAGCCCCTGATGTGCCTAAACAGTGGAAACCCCCAACAAGTGACCCCATTTTGGAAACTAGACCCCTTAAGGAACTTATCTAGATGTGTGGTGAGCATTTTGAACCTCCAAGTGCTTCACACAAGTTTATACCGTAGAGCCGTGAAAATAAAAAAAACATTTTTTTTCCACAAAAATGATCTTTTCACCCCAATTTTTATTTTCCCAAGGGTAACAAGACCCCAAAAGTTTTTGTGAATTTGTCCTGAGCATGCTGATACCCCATATGTGGGGGTAAACTACTGTTTGGGTGCATGGCAGAGCTCGGAAGGGAAGGAGAGCCGTTTGATTTTTTCAACGCAGAATTGGCTGGACGCCATGTCGCGTTTGCAGAGGCCCTGATGTGTCTAAACAGTGGAAACCCCCCACATGTGACTCCATTTAGGAAACTAGACCCCCTATGGAACTTATCTAAATGTGTGGTGAGCACTTTGAACCCCCAAGTGCTTCACAGAAGATTATTATGCCCAGGCATGAAAATAAAAAATCATATTTTTTCCACAAACCTGATTGTTTAGTTCCCCAATTTTTTATTTTCCCAAGGGTAACAGGAGAAATTAGACCACAAAAGTTGTTGTCCAATTTGTCCTAAGTACGCTGATACTCCATATGTGGGGGGGACCACTGTTTGGGCGCACGGCAGGGCTTGGAAGGGAAGCAGCGCTGTTTGACTTTTTCAAACCAAAATTGGCTGGAATTGAGAATGGACACCATGTCGCGTTTGGAGAGCCCCTGATGTGCCTAAACAGTGGAAACCCCCCACAAAAAACACCATTTTGGAAACTAGACTCTCTAAGTAACTTATCTAGATCTGTGGTGAGCACTTTGTACCCCCAAGTGTTTCACAAAAGTTTATAATGCCTGGGTGTGAAAAAAAAAAAAAATTCCACAAAAATGATTTTTTAGTCCCAAATATTTGATTTTTCACAAGGAAATTGGACCTCAAAAGTTGTTGTCCAATTTGTCCTGAGTACGCTGATACCAAATATGTGGGGGGGGGGAAACTGATTGGGCGCACAGCAGGGCTTGGAAAGGAAGTAATAACGTTTTGGAATGCAGACGTTGATGGGGGTCATGTTCCATTTGCAGTGCCCCAGATGTGCCTGAACAGTGGAAAACCCCCACAAGTGACCCCATTTTGGAAACTAGACCCCCTAAGGAACTTATCTAGATGTTTGGTGAGCACTTTGAACCCCAAAGTGCTTCCCAGAAATTTAAACGCAGAGCCGTGAAAATAAAAAATAATTTTTTTCCTCAAAAATGATTTTTTTGGCCAGCTATTTTTTATTTTCCCAAGGGTAACAAGAGAAATTAGAACCCCAAAATTGGTGTGCAATTTGTCCTGAGTACGCTGATACCCCATATGTTGGGGTAAACCACTGTTTGGGCGCACGGCAGGGCTCGGAAGGGAGGGAGCGCCATTTGACTTTTTGAACGCCACGTCGTGTTTGGAGACCCCCTGATGTGCCTAAATAGTGGAAACCCCTCAATTCTAGCTCCAACCCTAACCCCAACACACCCCTAACCCTAATCCCAACCCTAACCCTAATCCCAACCCTAATTCCAACCCTAATTGTAACCCTAACCCTAATTGTAACCCTAACTCTAATGGTAACCCTAACCCTAATTGTAACCCTAACCCTAATTATAACCCTAACCCTAAGGCTAGGTTCATTTTGCGTTTCACCAGCCCGTTCAACACATAGCGTTATGCTATACCCGCTAGCGCAGAGGAATCAGCAGATGATTCATCTGCGCTAGCGGTGACGGAGCCCAGACGCTGCAGGCCGCGTCCGAGGTTCCGTCACTGAATGATGGCACGCCGTGAACGCATGCCGCTTTATGGCATGCGTCGCGATGCGCCCTCAAATGGGGGTGAATGGCAGCGTTAACGGACTGCGTTACACCGCGTTATACCGCGGTGTAACGCAGTCCATCTAACAGACTGCCATAATGCAGTATGAACCCAGCCTAACCCTAACCCTAATTATAACCCTAACCCTAACCCTAGCCCTAACCCTAACGGAAAAATGAAAATAAATATAATTTCTATATTTTATATGTCCCTAACTAAGGGGGTGATAAAGGGGGGGGTTATGTACGTTTTTTTTTATTTTGATCACTGTGATAGTTTATCACA
>JARQOD010009632.1:0-30602 GCA_033576555.1 Oophaga sylvatica
GGGGCCCCAGGAAAGGTGAGGGGCCAGCATTCACAGCCTGTGCCGGCGACGCCAAGGGGTAAGTATTAAGGCCGTCGGCCTGGGCCGCGTTGTCGGTGGCTGCTGCGGACATGTCTGCGCCCCCCAGTTAATCGTAGCCTACTGCCTGAAGGCTGTAGCTCCGCAGGGCACAGTGATGTGTAGAAGGACCTGCGTCGCTGGCGCTCTGACGTCAGAGCGTTCACTGTAGCTCTTCACAGGAACCTGCCGCGCGTCAGCATTGGGGGGCGTGTCCAGGACTCAGCGGTGCTTTTGCAGGTACGCCCTCTAGTTTTCGCGCCGTGGCGCTGTAATGGCGGGCAATGGCGGACAAATGGCGGGAAATCTTCACCACATACAAAACACAGTCTTTTAGTGAGGACACACGTACCCGGTGGCACGGGCACCAGTTACTCCGTTGCCGCGGGCACGCAATCCTGTTCGTGCGCCAGTTTAAGATGAGTCGCACAACACCAGGGCTTTGGGGTACTCGGCACCGAGCCCGTTGATTTCTATGGGGAATGTCACGGGTAGCACAGCTCGGTCGTTTGCCCTGGGCGCTCACCGTGATGTGGGATATTTTACAGGTGACTTGAATGATGAAAAAAAGGGGATTCGTGACGCCACTTGTGGTGCCTGGTCAGGATGACCAGCGCTGCTATGCAGATCCTGGAGGGTTAATATGGTGCAGCTAGGTGTTAAGCCTTCCACAAGTAAGGCTGAATGATCCTCCAGGGACATAGATATGCAAAGGTGCAGGACAGATGGGGACCCCGGCAGTCAGGGACAATAAGGGAGACACCACAAAAGTCACTTGGTACCTTTACTGCAGATGTTCAGGCACTTCCCCGGAGCACTGTAGGTGAAGGGTACACATCCAGATTCCTCCACTCGGTAGGTGTGGGGCCCTCCTGTCCTCTCCTTTATGTAATGAAGTCTTGGCCTGCATGTAGCTGGGCCTAGCTTAGTCTCCGTCTTGTACCTGGTGATTTGTGGTTGGACCTTCTCTCTGAAAGGACAGGGCCTTGATGGCTGGCCAGCCGGACTCGTCCTCCTGATCCTCTACGTATCAGCTCTGTGGTACTCCTGGGACTTGTAGTCCTCCAGGAACTCCGGTGTTCTCCTAATGGGTCGTGGAGATCCCTATAGGCTCGGACCCCGTTGTCCGGTATTTCTTGCTGAGATGAGCTATTAAGGCTCCTCTGTCTCATTAACTTCCACTCGCCTTCGGCTACCTGGATCTCCACGATCACAC
This sequence comes from Oophaga sylvatica, assembly GCA_033576555.1. NCBI lineage: Eukaryota > Metazoa > Chordata > Amphibia > Anura > Dendrobatidae > Oophaga > Oophaga sylvatica. Next base: position 1,274 of record JARQOD010009632.1, read on the forward strand.
ACACTGGCAGTTGGTGGGTTGCCTCTTCGCCGCCTTTTAAGCGTCGGCACGCTTTCCTCAGAGCCCACTTCTAAATTCAGCTCTGACTAGGCTGGAGTGACTTCCCTGTGTCACTCTTACTAGAATCCACTTAAACACACTCTGCACAGAGCTGAGCTGCAGCAGGCTGCTCTGCTCTCCTTCTCTTCTCCTTCTCTTTTCTTTCCTTTCTTTCTGAGGCAAATGATAAAAACTGTTTTTATATGCCTATCACAGCTCCCTCTGTGGTCTTTTAGGATGAGCTGCATGTGTGTATGTGTATAATGACCTCTAGGGGGATCTTCTGTCAGTGCACCCTTCTGGAAGATGTGGATTCAGTCACAGCTGGGCTCCACAGGCGCTCATAGCAAGTTGGCATTTCTGCTACATACAGGTGATCTGATCATCGCCTGTGAGTACAGAGTCGATCAGACAACTGCAGTTTCTAGTTTAAAGCATCACAAAAAATAAGACGCTATGGGTATCGGAAAATGGCACAATTTTTTATTTTTTTTTTAACAAACTTTGGAATTTTTTTTCACCACTTAAAAGAGCCTAGACATGTTTGGTGTCTATGAACTCGTAATGACCTGAAAATCATAATGGCAGGTCAGTTTAGCTTTTAGTGAACATTGTAAAAAAAACAAAAACAAAAGACAACTGTGGGATTGCACTTTTTTTTCAATTTCACAGCATTGTAATTTTTTTTCCCCCTTTTCCAGTACATGATATGTTAAAACCAATGGTGTCATTCAAAAATACAACTTGTCCCGTTTAAAACAATAAAAGTTAGGCTCGGGAAGAAGGGGAGCTAAAAACAAAAATGCAAAAACAAAAATACCTCTGGTCGTAAAAGGTTAAATTCAAAATTGGCTCAGTCACTAAGGGTTAAAAGGTTCATAAAACATTTTTGTTTGTAGTGATCCTGGAAATAATGTACTACAGTAGTTTTTAATAAGTTAAACAAGTTTTCCATTACTTGCCTTTCCTGCAATGTTGGCACTTGCAGTCCCGGGGCTCCCATGCCATGATGTGACAAGTGACCCGTGGCGTCCATTCAGGAGTCCGAGATCACTACAGCCCGGACTTCCCCTTCATGTTCGACTTGTCCGAAGGCAGGGACAGTGACCCAGTGCTGTATGGGCGACGGCATGGGAGCTACCAGAGAGTGAGTGCTGAACCGCGGGAAAGGCTCCGATATGGGAGTGGAGTATAGGCGTTAGTATTTTATGGGGCCAAACATTTTGATCAAGAAGCGGTTGTCCTAGTAGTGGACAACCCCTTTAAGTCTATATGAAAGGTCTAGTTTTCTTGGTAGTACTTTCTCAATGGTTTCTTCTTTGAGGGTACTCAAATGATGTTAGAATAACTACAAAATAAAATAAGTGAGGGTAGTGCATAAGCAAGTGCAGTCTGCTGTGCTTTCTGATACAGTTAAAGAGGTTGTGCACTACATTGTATAATGCCCCAATAGATTTCCACCTTTTAACTATTTTTGTACATACATTCTGCTACCATATGTCCTGCGAGCGGCGCTATTGCTGTTTGCTTAGTCTGCATCATGTGACCTTGGCTGCAGCTGCCATTGTTAATGTCACATCAACTTCCAATTTCCTGGATTCACCGAGGCATGACCCAACTGCACACACCCCGATTTGATGGGGTAAGGGCGGGGTTTCACCGCACGTCACAGCCCACTATCCAGCGCGCCTTTTTGGCCAATGAAAGCAGGAGAGGGAAAGTGCGCATTTTATACTGGGCTGTGACATGCGATGTAAAGCAGCACACAGCCCAGTCAATCGGGGGGGTGTGCAGTTGGGTTGATTAAAGTTGATTAAAGAACTGTCAGAGGAACAAGGCAAAGATTGTACCATTTTTTTTTACCCAAGCATAATTTCTGGACTAAATCACATTGCGAGCATGATGGAAGCAGCCTGTTGCTGTGGGTCATTTTCAACTTTAAGAACTGGAAAAGCAGTCAAGATGAGGAATGTAGCAGTCAAAATGTATTTTATGAAAACTTGCTCTCAATGTTTGGACTCACACTGGGACAAGATTCGCCTTCCAACAGAAGGACCCGATGCAAATAACCAAGACAATGAAAGAGTTCCTTTGGGAGTGCAACTGCCCTTGAATGGTTTGGATATACGGTAGTCTGGATCTAAACCTGATCAAACATCTGCAAGAGAGAAAAAAATGTGCAAAAGAATGGGATAAAGTCCCTTAATACATGTAGGCCGATCTCACATTACAATACCAAGTACAGTCAAGGCTGTAATCAGTGAAAACGCTGCCAAGCTAAAAGGCACTGATTACTGTTAAGGCCGGCGTCCAACAACTACAAAAAATCGGACGTTTTAGTCGGTCGATTATCGGAACAAAAGCAAACTCACACATCCGCCTGCATCCGATTTTCCTTCAAAATGCGATTTAGTCGCATGTGTGTGTACCTTGTAACATCCGATTTTCTCCGACTTGCGAGAATTTCTCGCAGGCTTGCAAAACTGACATATAATGGATCCAAAAGAATAGTATTTAAATCACAAAAGAAAGAATAGATATATACACATAGAACAGATATTATATATATATTATATATATATACACATGTCATTGTGACATATATTATACATATATTTATAGTTCTTACACTTCTACATACTGTAATAGCCGCTAATTCAATTGCCGGCTTTTGTGAAATCACAGAAGCCGACTGAAATGATACATTGTTTAGACACAGTTAACCATGTCATTTCCTTTATTTTGATATATGGTTTGAACTTACATTACATAAGATAATGTGTGCGAAATTTCAGACATGTAGGGGTTAATTAAGGTGTAAATTCGTTGAAAAAAAAATGAGTGGGCTCACGCTGTATTTTCTCCACCAACAGACAAAGCAAGCGAGTGGGGAGATAATAATAGCCTAGGGAGGGTACATTTTTTTGTGCCCCCCCTGGCTACTAACATCTGCCCCCAGACACCCCAGAAAGGGCAAATCTCTAATTAGATTTGCCCTTTCTGGCACTTTGCCCGTCTATTCCCATTGCCCTGTAGCGGTGGCGAATGGGTTAATAAGGGGTTAAAATGACCTTGCAATTGAAAGGTCACTTTAAGCCAGGTTAATAATTGAGAGCTGTCAATTAGACAACTATCAATTATTAATCCTATTGTATGAAAGAAAAATCAAACACACACAGTTTAATAAAAAAGAAGTTTAATTAAATAATCACACTGTAATACTATTGTAGGAACTCAAGGGATTCTGATAGCGTGGGGCAATGAACAATCAGAGACGGGTTTCTTTGAATGCAAATAATGTATTTGTGAAACAGCAAACACCCAAAAACAATATTCAAACAACCCGTAGTGACATGCAATGAAACGAGTCCATATATATACACAAGTCCAGTTATATGAATCCGGATATATAAGTCCTTGAACCTCTATAGCGAGGGCGGTAACGTTCTTACGACGGAGTCCTCACACAAATGTGATCACAAGGTAAGTCTGATGCACAGGTAACGTGGCTGGATTTACACACTGCTGGTGTGTGAAGAGTCAGATCCAGGTATGCAGAAAACACAGGGAGGTCCAGGAACAAGTTAATCTCAGTTGTGGCTTAATTCAGTGAAGTCCAACAACAAGTTCATATGTCAGTAAGATTCCAGTAACAGTTCCAACAGCTCTCACCAGAGGTAGTGCACGAAGGGTTAAACAGCAACAGTTCAGAAACACAGTTCTTATCAGATGGAGTGAACCAAGGGTTAAATTCCCCAAGTCAACAGTTAGTGATAACACAGTACATGCAACTTACATATGCAGAGAATGTTCAGAGCCATGGGTAGAAACTGCTGTGGCTGAGAAACACCTGAAGATAAGGTTTTTGCACTTTCCTGGTAAATACACAAAAGATCTGTGAGGAACAAAGCAGCTGGGTTGCAGGGAAACGGAAGCAGAATACTCCAGCAGGGAAGCCAGCACCTGAGCCGGTTTTAAACAAACGAACAGGAAGTAGGGCACACAAAACAGCAAACTCCATTTTAACAAAGGGCAAAATCATTGACAAAGTTACCTAGAAACCCGGAATACTGACATTACTCCCCCCCTAAAGACGGCCTCCGGATGGTCCTGGACCAGGCCTGTCCGGGTATCTCCGATGAAACTGAGCAATCTTCAGAGGCGCATTGATGTTACTTACTGGTTCCCAAGAATCATTTTCAGGAGAGTAACCTTGCCATCTAACTAGATACTGAAGCCGGTTTCTATGAAGTCTCGAATTAACAATATCCTGTACCACGAATTGTTCTTCGCCATCAACCAACACTGGTGGAGGGGGAGGTACGATACGTCCCTGAAACATGTTAGGAGAGACTGGTTTTAATAAGGAAACATGAAATACTGGGTGTACCTTTAAAGTCCGTGGTAGCTTCAACCGACAGGCAACAGAGCTCACAATCCCAGTGATCTTGAATGGACCGATGAATTTCTGTCCCAGTTTCTGCGAAGGAACCCCAATTTTAGATTCTTGGTGGACAACCAAACCGAGTCTCCTACCTTATACATAGGTGCTGGTTTCCGGAATCTATCGGCCGACTTCTTGTAACGCTCCTGTGCTGTGGTCAGGAGTCCTTCAAAACTTCAAGATTATGTTGCAACGCCGTCACTCTGTCTTCAACCGCTGGTACCGAAATCGTAACCGGAGACCTAGGCAAAATACTTGGATGATAACCCAGGTTGCAAAAAAAGGCGTTACCTTCGTGGAACTGCTTTGGGAGTTGTTGTACGAAAATTCCGCTAAAGGAAGTAGCTTCAGCCAATCGTCCTGCAAATGACTGACGTAACAGCGTAGATATTGCTCCAAGGTTTGATTTGTCCGTTCGGTCTGCCCGTTGGTCTGAGGATGGTATGCAGAAGACAAGCAAACATTAATGTGGAGCGCAGAACAAAATCCTTTCCAAATTCTAGAGGTAAATTGTATTCCCCGGTCAGAAATGATGTCATCTGGTACCCCATGCAGCCGGAAAATGTTCTGGATAACTAGATCTACTGTCTCTGTAGCTGAGGGAAGACCAGCACACGGAATGAAATGAGCAGCTTTCGTTAAACGATCTACTACCACCAAAATAGTATTTTTACCACCAGAGGTGGGTAACTCCACAATAAAGTCCATCGAAATAGACCCCCAAGGGCGAGACGGTACAAGTAGCGGTTTAAGAAGACCAGTAGGTGAAACGCGAGGAACCTTGTACCGGGCACAAACTTCACAAGAGCGGACATAGTCATTCACATCCTTCAAGCTGGTAGGCCACCAAAAAAAACGAGTTAACAATTCCTGCGTCTTCTGTACCCCCCTATGACCAGCCAATTTAGAGTCGTGGACCAATTTGAGAACTCGAAGTCTTACAGCCTCTGGGACATAAATACATCGATCTCTAAGCCACACACCATTCCGAAGGACAAGATTCACATTGTTAGGTGGAGCTGCAAGAAATACGTCACCGTCATAGGCCAGCTTGATCTCCTGCCACAAGTCCTGGTTCCGGAGCACTCCAACGAAATTGGCCTCCGACAAGATGGTCTTAGACGGGGTCCCAGGCACGGAATCCACGGTATGGATTCGGGATAATGTGTCAGCTTTCCCATTACGTGAACCTGGGCGGTACGAAATAATAAAATTAAACTGGTTCAAGAACAAACTCCACCTAGCTTGTCGAGGAGAAAGACAACTGGCAGACTTAAGGAATTCCAAATTGCGATGATCCGTGAGTACTACTACCTGCTGAGTTGCCCCCTGCAAATGGTGTCTCCATTCCTTAAAGGCAGAAATAATTGCCAAAAGTTCCTTATCTGCCACATCATAGTTCAGTTCTGCAGAAGATAACCTACGAGAGAAGAAGGCACACGGGTGCAGCAAACCTTTGTCTCCGGTACGTTGTGAGAGGATAGCTCCCAATGCACAGTCAGACGCGTCCACCTCCACGATAAAAGGCTGTGCAGGATCCGGATGCATCAGTATTGGAGCCGTGGTAAAACAACCCTTCAGGCGATCAAAGGCTTCCTGAGCTTGCGAAGACCATTCAAACTTCTTCCCCTTCTTGGTGAGGAGAGTGATGGGACGGACAATTTCTGAAAAATTTCAGATAAACCGTCTATAAAAGTTAGCAAAGCCAATGAATCGTTGTACCTCCTTAATGTTTCCTGGTACCGGCCAGTCCAAGATTGCCTGGATCTTGCTGGACTCCATATTCAATCCCTGAGGCGAGATAACATAGCCTAAAAATTTAATTTCAGAACAATGGAACTCACACTTTTCGAGTTTGATGTACAAATGATTATCTCTCAAACGTCTAAGTACGGTTTTGACATGTTCCTGATGTTCCTGTAAGGAGTCAGAAAAGATTAAGATGTCATCGAGGTAAATTACCACATATTGGTCCAATAAATCCCTGAAAATGTCGTTGGCTAAATGTTGAAAAGCAGCAGGAGCGTTACAGAGTCCGAATGGCATCACCAAATATTCAAAATGTCCATACCGGCATCTAAAAGCTGTCTTCCATTCGTCTCCGGGCCGTATACGGAGTAAATTATATGCCCCACGAAGATCTAATTTGGTAAATACTTTGGCCTGGCGAACTCTTTCCAACAATTCTGGAATTAGGGGCAACGGGTACCTGTTACGAATGGTTACCTTATTTAACTCCCGGTAGTCAATGCAGGGTCTTAGAGTACCATCCTTCTTCTTTACAAAGAATATTGGAGCTCCCGCTGGTGAAGAAGATGGTCGGATAAACCCCTTGGCTAAATTCTCATCTATATACTCTCGTAAAGATTTTAATTCCGGAGCCGCCAACGGGTAAACATGGCCGAAAGGAATCGCTGCTCCAGGAAGCAATTCTATGGGGCAGTCATACGGTCTATGTGGGGGAAGTTGATCTGCCTTCCTTTTATCACAAATGTCTGAGAATTCCTGATAAATCAGAGGGAGAGTAGGTACCTGTATCACCTCTTCCAAGTTCTGGGTAACTGGAGCCGCTACAGTTGGACTGATGGTAGAACTGCACTTCGGGAGAAAGGTTATCTCCTTGGTTTCCCAATTGATGATTGGATTTTGTAACCGTAACCAGGGAATTCCTAAAATTACAGGAAAATGAGGAGAAGATATTAACATGAATGAAAGTGTTTCTTGATGGTCTGGTTCCATCTTACACTCCAGAGGCACTGTCTCCCGATCTACTGGTCCAGAAACTAATGGGGAACCATCCACCGTTTCCATAGTGATTGGTGAAGCTCTTAGTTGTGTCTTTATACCATGTTCCTTTGCAAAAGAAGAATCCATGAAATTCCCACCTGCTCCAGAGTCTATCATGGCAGAACTTGATATCCACTGTTCCTCCCACTGAATCTGAATAGGAAGAGAACAATGTGAATATTTCTCCCCTTGATCTTTAGGGGAAGTCGGCATCAGTATTGGGGGGAAAACCGCATCTAGATGTAGACTGGTCTCCGAAACTTCAGACTCAGCGTCTGTGTTATCATAATCCCCTACCACCGCCAACACCTTGTTGGGTCGCCTAGGACATTTAGGACAATTAATGAGGAAATGGTCCGATTGACCACAATAGAAACATAAGCGCTCACGGAGACGGTATTCGCGGCGTTCATTATTCTCACGTCTCTGCAGTGAGTCCACCTGCATAGGCACCTCCTCAGCCTCTCGCGGGTTTTTGCCTGTGGTTTCCCTGGACGGAAGAGAGAAATTTTTCTTGTCTGCGTTCAGTTAAACGGATATCAATACGTACACAGTGCTGTATAAACAATTCAAACTCCTGTGGAGACTCTGAACGAGCTAGCTCATCCTTGATTGCATTTGACAAACCTTTTCTAAAGATTGGTAATAAAGCATTGTTTTCCCACTGGGTGTCCACCACTAACCTTTTAAATTCAGTAACATATTCTATGACTGACCGTTTCCCCTGGCGTAAGGAAAGCAAGGCAGATTCAGCGGTAGCACGGCGGTTGGGATCGTCGAACATTTGCGCCATGGCTGCCAGAAAATTGTCCAAATTATTTAGACGGGTATCGTGACTTTCAACCATAGGATTTGCCCAAGCCAGTGCCCGTGATGTCAACAACATAATAATACATAGAACCTTAGATCTATCAGACCGGTAATAGGAGGCATGTACATCAAAAAATAATATACATTGATTAACAAACCCACGGAATTGACTTCAGTCACCATTAAAACGGAATGGAGGCAATTTGGGCATACTGGTGGATGAGGTAGGCTCAGTAGGTAAGGCCTCCAGGACTCCTAACCTAGCACGTAGATCTTGGAGAGCCTGACCAAACCGCAGTGCATTGTGGTTAACCCGAGACTCCAAGTCTCTAATCTGATTGTGTGCAGCCGCCACCTCCTGCTGCAAGGAGTTAACTATGGTGAACAATTTGTCTGCCCGTGTCTCCGTCATTGCCCCAGCAGAATCCCCTTTTTTAGGCTGGAGTATCCTGTAATACTATTGTAGGAACTCGAGGATTCTGATAGCGTGGGGCAATGAACAATCAGAGACGGGTTTCTTTGAATGCAAATAATGTATTTGTGAAACAGCAAAACACCCAAAAACAATATTCAAACAACCCGTAGTGACATGCAATGAAACGAGTCCATATATATACACAAGTCCAGTTATATGAATCCGGATATATAAGTCCTTGAACCTCTATAGCGAGGGCGGTAACGTTCTTACGACGGAGACCTCACACAAATGTGACCACAAGGTAAGTCTGATGCACAGGTAACGTGGCTGGATTTACACACTGCTGGTGTGTGAAGAGTCAGATCCAGGAATGCAGAAAAACACAGGGAGGTCCAGGAACAAGTTAATCTCAGTTGTGGCTTAATTCAGTGAAGTCCAACAACAAGTTCATATGTCAGTAAGATTCCAGTAACAGTTCCAACAGCTCTCACCAGAGGTAGTGCACGAAGGGTTAAACAGCAACAGTTCAGAAACACAGTTCTTATCAGATGGAGTGAACCAAGGGTTAAATTCCCAAGTCAACAGGTTAGTGATAACACAGTACGTGCAACTTACATATGCAGAGAATGTCCAGAGCCATGGGTAGAAGCTGCTGTGGCTGAGAAACACCTGAAGATAAGGTTATGCACTCTCCCGGTAAATACACAAAAGATCTGTGAGGAACAAAGCAGCTGGGTTGCAGGGAAACGGAAGCAGAATACTCCAGCAGGGAAGCCAGCACCTGAGCCGGGTTTTAAACAAACGAACAGGAAGTAGGGCACACAAAACAGCAAACTCCATTTTAACAAAGGGCAAAATCATTGACAAAGTTACCTAGAAAACCCGGAATACTGACACACACAGTTTTTGACCATATTTTATTTTCCTGCTAAAACCATTTCCTGTAATAAAAAGAAAATAAAAAAGCAAAATTATTCTTACCAATCCGATGTACAGTCAGGTCCCACGGTGTAATCCATCAGAAAGGGTTAACAGGTTAGAGCTCGCAGAGAGCTAATGCTGCCTGCTGAGCTCTTACCCCCCGAATGAATAACTTCCTCTACCAGCGAAAGGAGAGGAAGAGATGAATGAATGAAGCTTAATTGATTTATTGCCACTTTCACTTCAGTGACCTGACCTAAGGTGAAAGTGGATACAATCAATTAAGCTTCATTCATTAATCACATCCTCTCCTGTCGGCAGGAGATAAGCTCATTCATTCAGGAGCTATCAGCTGAGCACGCAGCATTAGTTGCGCTGCCTAGCTGATTGCTAGTTAACCCTTTGTGAAGGATTACATCGTGGGACGTGACAGATCGCCAGATAGGTAAGAATAATGTTGTTTTATTATTTTATATTTATTTTAGGAGATCAAGGGCGTCGCACGGATTAAGAGTAAAATAAAAGATGGTCAAAAAAATGTGTTTTTATTTCATTAAAATTTTTTATTCTTAAAGTGTGTGTGTTTTTTTATTTACTTCAATAGGATTAATAATTGATAGTTGTCTAATTGACAGCTCTCAATTATTAACCTGGCTTACAGTGACCTTTCAATTGCAAGGTCATTTTAACCCCTTATTAACCCATTCGCCATTGCTACAGGGCAATGGGAATAGACGGGCAAAGTGCCAGAAAGGGCAAATCTAATTAGAGATTTGCCCTTTCTGGGGTGTCTGGGGGCAGATGTTAGTAGCCAGGGGGGCACAAAAAAATGTACCCTCCCTAGGCTATTATTATCTGCCCCCACTCGCTTGCTTTGTCTGTCTGGTGGAGAAAATACAGCGTGAGCCCACTCATTTTTTTTCAACGAATTTACACCTTTAATTAACCCCTACATGTCTGAAATTTCGCACACATATACTTATGTAATTGTAAGTTCAAACCATATATCAAAATACAGGAAATGACATGGTTAACTGTGTCTAAACAATGTATCATTTCATGTCGGCTTCTGTGATTTCACAAAAGCCGGCAATTGAATTAGCGGCTATTACAGTATGTAGAAGTCTAGGAACTATAAATATATGTATATATGTATGTGTCACAATGACATGTATATATATATATATGTATTCTATGTGTATATATCTATTCTTTCTATTCTTTATTAAAGCTGTCAGTGTGATTTTACAGTATAGGCAGGGATGAATTGCCGGCTTTTCTAAAGGACACCGATGCGATTTCATCGCAAGTCACACGTGCGGTCCGTTTGTAATCCGATTTTTCATCGCTCCCATAGACTTGCATTGGCGATAGTCGACCCACAATCGGTGACAATCGCAGCATGCTGGGATTGCACACGGACGTTTAAAACGGACCACAAAAAATCTGATACTGGGAGCTGCTCCATAGATTAACATACGGCAGACTGCAATACGATTTTTCATCGTATTACAGTCGTCCGATTCTGTCGCCAGTGTGACGCCGGCCTAAATGTTACAATTTCCTCTTTCTAGTCTTAATAAATATAGAATCATGTATTTCGCTTCATCGTACTGTGTATATAATTACTAAAAACAAAAATTAGAATAAGGCTGTTATGAAAGAAATGGTTTCTCAATACTTTGTGTATATGGTGTGGATACTTGAATGGCAGAGACTTCACACACTCAGATCTCACAATAAGGAATTTTAAGTTTCTCCACTTGTGTTTCAAGTCAAGTGAAGAATCATTGAAATGTTTCTCTTCACTTTAACCCCTTAATGACCAAAGATATTTCAGTTTTAGTGTTTTCGTTTTTTGCTCCCCTTCTTCCCAGAGCTATAACTTTTTTATTTTTCTGTCAATATGGCCATGTGAGGTCTTGCTTTTTTGCGGGACGAGTTGTACTTTTGAACGACACCATTGATTTTAACATATTTTGTACTGGAAAGCAGGAAAAAAAAATCCAAGTGTGGTGAAATTGCAAAAAAAGTGCAATTTCACAGTTTTGTTTTCCTCTTTACCATGTTCACTAAATGCTAAAACTGACCTGCCATTATGATTCTCCAGGTCATTATGAGTTTATAGACACCAAACATGTCTAGGTACTTTTCTATTTAGGTGGTGAAAAAAAAATCCAGATTTGGTAGAAGAAAAAAAAAAGTGCCACCATTTTCCGAGACCTGTAGCGTCTCGATTTTTTGTGATCTTGGACTGGGTGAGGGCTTATTTTTTGCGCACCGAGCTGACATTTTTATTGATACCATTTTGGTGTAGATACGATCTTCTGATCGCCCGTTATTGCATTTTAATTTAATGTAGCGGCAACAAAAAAAAAAGGTAATTCTGACGTTTTGAATTTTTTTCTCGTTACACCATTTAGTGATCGGGTTAATTCTTTTTATATATTGATAGACCGGGCGATTCTGAACACGGTGATACCAAATATGTGTGTATTTGATTTCTTTATTGTTTTATTTTGAATGGGGCGAAAGTGGGTGATTTGCACTTATATTTTTTATATTTTTAAAAACTTTTTTACTTATTTATTTTGTTTACTTTTTGCATGCTTCAATAGTCTCTGTGGGAGACTATTGAGTAGATCGCCTGTGTATGGCTCATACTCACTGGCTGGAAAAAAATCGGTCCGTTTTCTGCAGGGAAAAAACTGTACATTTGTTGAAAAAAGGCATGCGATTTTGATGTGATTTTAAATCGCACCATGCGTTTTCCATCAGTTTTCCATCTGTATGCAATGCGATTTTAACATGAAGTTTTACATAGAGCAGTTATCTCTATGTAAAAAGTCATGTAAAAATCACATTGTAAAAAAAAAATGTACACAAAAAGCAAATAATTATATATATATATATATACATACACTAGTGATGAACCCGTTCTACGCCCGGGTGGCAAGCATTTTTATTGGTATATGGTCTTCCATCCTGGTATGTGCTGCCCCCCTCCTATCCTGGTATACATGGCACCCCTCATCCCTATCCTGGTATATATGGTCCCCTCACCCCCACCCAATCCTGGTATGTATGGCACCCCATTCCTCATCTTGGTATGCATGGTACCCCCTCATCCCTATCCTGGTATGCATAGTACCCCCTCATCCCATAAATTGGTGTGTCAGCTTTCCTGCATTAAGGAACTGGTTAAAAGTACCATCACGAATGGCAAAGTGGTATGAATACCATTGAAGTTGAGTCACATTTCCTCGACCAACTGTTTTTTTTAGTTCTGTAGTCCACCCAGAGTCACCATAAGGGAAAAGCAAAGGGTAGCACATTGGGTCACAGAGTCTACTCAGGATTGATATATTTTGTAAAGTGCCACTTTTGGGATGAATGGTAATGTCACGGTTTTCTGGGGGTGCACCATCTGCGCTGTGGAAAATGGCAGCAATTTCCCCTCTGGCAGTTGGAGCATTGATTCTGCCAGGGTGCATCGTATTTACTTTTTCTCTCATGAAAGTCATGCTATATTCAATAGGCATTCGGTTTTCCAGATTTGCTTTCAGCATTTCTTCTTGCTCAAATTGCAACATATTTTTGTATTGTCTGGAGAAAGGATTGATGTCTTCGAGGATTTTTTGTAGATTTTCCATAACATTACGAATGCATCCACTGTTGGCTGGATTTTGCATTCTTTCATTCAAGGCTTGAGCCGAATCCAGAATATATAACTGGGCGAATGTTGGTGATTCACCTTGGTTAGGGTGCAGCGCAGATGTTGCATGGTAAATTTGCCCATGGATTCTGTAGCAGAAAGGACCTGATCGCCTGTTAATTGATTGGTCAATTTGTGCACCGATTGATGCAAAAGCGTTTGCACTATTGTATGATCTTATGTTTTCCATAAAATTCTTGGAGTTTGGTTCCAATCTCTTCATGCAGTTAGTAATATAGGGATTCATTCGTACTTCTTCCAGTATGATGGTTCCATTATGACAACAGTTTGTTGTAATTTCATTTTGGAAATGGTTAGCATTACAAAATGAGCATTTGTTGTTCATTGGGCCAAGATAGCACGCTTCAATGTCGTCTTCATTGAAGTTTTCAGTCAGTGAAGCAGTGTTGGGACATCTTACGTTCTTACCCCAGCGGGCAGGTTGTTTAGCACGGGCTACTCTTTTTGTCTCAGCATTGGCTTTGCGATGCTGCTGAAGCTCACCTTCTGTCATACTCTCTTGGGCAGACCTATGCCTTTCAGCGTCAGCTTTGCGCATCTTTTGACGCTTTTCTTGTGTGAGATTATGACGGGCAGCCCTTCTTCTGACAGTGTCTTCATGCTGCAATTTAAGGTGCTGTTTTTTACCTCTACTTCTACGAACCTTTTGAGCTTCTGCCCTTTTTTTTCTTTTTGCCTCAGTTTCCTCCTGAGAAAGAACTTGCTTGCGTTTGGGTGGCATTATTATGAATTTACGGAACGAGTAAGGTTTTAAAGTTTACCAAATGTTTTTTTTTTTTCAGTCAGACACCGGAGGCACTGTATGGCACAGAATATATGTGACCAATTTTTTTTTTGTCATACACCGGAGGCACTGTATGGCGCAGAATATATGTGGCCAATTTTTTATTTTTCTGACACCGGAGGCAACGGATGGCGCAGAATATATGTGCCCAATTTTTTATTTTTCTGACACCGGAGGCCCTGTATGGCGCAGATTATATGTGCGCAATTTTTTTTTCTGTCAGACACCGGAGGCCCTGGATGGCGCCGAATATATGTGGGCAATTTTTTATTTTTCTGACACCGGAGACATTGTATGGCGCAGAATATATGTGCCCAATTTTTTATTTTTCTGACTCCGGAGGCCCTGTATGGCGCAGAATATATGTGCCCAATTTTTTATTTTTTTGACACCGGAGGCACTGGATGGCGCAGAATATAATGTGCCCAATTTTTTATTTTTCTGACACCGGAGGCCCTGTATGGCGCAGAATATATGTGGCCAATTTTTTTTCTGATACCGGAGGCCCTGTATGGTGCAGAATATATGTGCCCAATTTTTTATTTTTCTGACACTGGAGGCACTGGATGGCGCAGAATATATGTGGCCAATTTTTTATTTTTCTGACACCGGAGGCACTGGATGGCGCAGAATATATGTGCCCAATTTTTTATTTTTCTGACACCGGAGGCCCTGTATGGCGCAGAATATGTGTGCCCAATTTTTTATAATATATGTGGTCAACTTTTTATTTTTCTGACACCGGAGGCACTGGATGGCGCAGAATATATGTGGCCAATTTTTTTTCTGATACCGGAGGCCATGTACGGTGCAGAATATATGTGCCCAATTTTTTATTTTTCTGACACCGGAGGCACTGTATGGCGCAGAATATGTGCCCAATATTTTTTTCTGACAGGACCGCAGAGGCACTGTATGGCGCAGAATATGTGCCCAATATTTGTTTCTGACAGGACTGCAGAGGCACTGTATGGCGCAGAATATGTGCCCAATATTTTTTTCTGACAGGACTGCAGAGGCACTGTATGGCGCAGAATATGTGCCCAATATTTTTTTCTGACAGGACCGCAGAGACACTATACGGCGCAGAATATGTGCCCAATATTTTATATGTGGCCAATTTTTTATTTTTCTGACACCGGAGGCAACGGATGGCGCAGAATATATGTGCCCAATTTTTTTATTTTCTGACACCGGAGGCCCTGTATGGCGCAGATTATATGTGCGCAATTTTTTTTTTCTGTCAGACACCAGAGGCCCTGGATGGCGCCGAATATATGTGGGCAATTTTTTATTTTTCTGACACCGGAGACATTGTAAGGCGCAGAATATATATGTGCCCAATTTTTTATTTTTCTGACACCGGAGGCCCTGTATGGTGCAGAATATATGTGCCCAATTTTTTATTTTTCTGACACCGGAGGCCCTGTATGGCGCAGAATATATGTGCCCAATTTTTTATTTTTTTGACACCGGAGGCACTGGATGGCGCAGAATATATGTGCCCAATTTTTTATTTTTCTGACACCGGAGGCCCTGTATGGCGCAGAATATATGTGGCCAATTTTTTTTTCTGATACCGGAGGCCCTGTATGGTGCAGAATATATGTGCCCAATTTTTTATTTTTCTGACACCGGAGGCACTGGATGGCGCAGAATATATGTGGCCAATTTTTTATTTTTCTGACACCGGAGGCACTGGATGGCGCAGAATATATGTGCCCAATTTTTTATTTTTCTGACACCGGAGGCCCTGTATGGCGCAGAATATGTGTGCCCAATTTTTTAATATATGTGGTCAACTTTTTATTTTTCTGACACCGGAGGCACTGGATGGCGCAGAATATATGTGCCCAATTTTTTATTTTTCTGACACCGGAGGCACTGTATGGCGCAGAATATGTGCCCAATATTTGTTTCTGACAGGACCGCAGAGGCACTGTATGGCGCAGAATATGTGCCCAATATTTTTTTCTGACAGGACTGCAGAGGCACTGTATGGCGCAGAATATGTGCCCAATATTTTTTTCTGACAGGACTGCAGAGGCACTGTATGGCGCAGAATATGTGCCCAATATTTTTTTCTGACAGGACCGCAGAGGCACTATATGGCGCAGAATATGTGCCCAATATTTTTTTCTGACAGGACTGCAGAGGCACTGTATGGCGCAGTTCTTTTTTTTTTTTTTTTAACTGGGGGCGATTTGTGGGCGTCAATTACATATTTAAATGCAAGAGGGGGCAGTGGTTTTAAAATGGCGGTGACGCGTAGGCGACAGTTACATTCACTGTGCGCCTGCGCACACCGCGCCATTCTCATATGGGCCCTGAGTGTCAGCTTGAGGTGCAGGAGAGGGAGGGATTGTTTCGGCGCCTGTGCAGTTTTCGCTCTGCATCACCATTTTCTTGAAGACACTGCAGTGTGTCTTCAAGAAAATGGCGCCGGAAAGCGCAGACTGGGCATGCGCCGATGACGGCGATATCGGCGCCTGCGCAGTCCTTCCTTTCCGGCGCCATTTTCTTGAAGACACACTGCAGTGTCTTCCACAATATGGCGCCGGAAAGCGCGCACTGGGCATGCGCCGATTCCGGAGCCACAACCCGCCCTCTCCTGACATCCATCCCAGCAAGAGAACGCGGCGCCGGCACACCGGATCGGTAAGTTGTGTCGGAGATCGCGGTATGCGTTCAGGGCTTACGCATACCGCGATCTCCTGGGCCACCCTCCTCATCCCCGGGGGCGTCACTCTGTCCAGACTGCGCAGGCGCGTCGCGCTTGCGCAGTCTATAAAGGCTTCAGACAGAGTGACGCTCCCACTGTTATATTATAGATATATATATATATAATATATATAGGTCATAAACTTCTACATAGTATAATAGCCGCTAATTCATCCCCGCTATACTGTAAAATCACACTGACAGCTTTAATAAAGAATAGAAACAATACATATACACACATAGAATATATATATATATATATATATATATGTAATTGTGACATATATATATACATATATTTATAGTTCATACACTTCTACATACTGTAAAAGCCGCTAATTCAATTGCCGGCTTTTGTGAAATCACAGAAGCCGACATGAAATGATACATTGTTTACACGCAGTTAACCATGTCATTTCATGTATTTTGATATATGGTTTTAACTTGCAATTACATAAGTGTATGTGTGCAAAATTTCAGACATGTAGGGGTTAATTAAAGGTGTAAGTTCGTTGAAAAAAAATGCGTGCTCAGCTGAAAGCTCCTGAATAAATGAGCTTATCTCCTGCCCACAGGAGAGGATGTGATTAATGAATGAAGCTTAATTGATTGCGTCCCACTTTCACTTGAGGTCAGGTCAGGGTGACCTGACCTGAAGTAAAAGTGGCAATAAATCAATTAAGCTCCACTCATTAATCACTTCCTCTCCTTTCCCCGGGAGAGGAAGTTATTCATTCGGGGGGTAACAGCTCAGCAGGCAACATTAGCTCCCTGCTAACTGTAACCTGTTAACCCTTTCTGATGGATTACAGCGTGGGACCTGACTGTGCATCAGATTGGTAAGAATAATTTTGCTTTTTTATTTTATTTTTATTACAGGAAATGGTTTTAGCAGGAAAATAAAATATGGTCAAAAACTGTTTGATTATTTCATTAAACTTCTTTTTTATTAAAGTGTGTGTGTTTGATTTTTCTTTCATACAATAGGATTAATAATTGATAGTTGTCTAATTGACAGCTCTCAATTATTAACCTGGCTTAAAGTCACCTTTCAATTGCAAGGTGGTTTTAACCCCTTATTAACCCATTCACCACCGCTACAGGGCAATGGGAATAGACGGGCAAAGTGCCAGAAAGGGCTAATCTAATTAGAGATTTGCCCTTTCTGGGGTGTCTGGGGGCAGATGTTAGTAGCCAGGGGGGGCACAAAAAAAATGTACCCTCCCTAGACTATTATTATCTGCCCCCACTCGCTTGCTTTGTCTGTCTGGTGGAGAAAATACAGCGGGAGACCACGCATTTTTTTTCAACGAATTTACACCTTTAATTAACCCCTACATGTCTGAAATTTTGCACACATACACTTATGTAATTGTAAGTTAAAACCATATATCAAAATACATGAAATGACATGGTTAACTGTGTGTAAACAATGTATCATTTCATGTCGGCTTCTGTGATTTCACAAAAGCCGGCAATTGAATTAGCGGCTATTACAGTATGTAGAAGTGTATGACCTATAAATATATATATATGTATGTGTCACAATGACATGTATATATATATATATATATATATATATATATATATATGTATTCTATGTGTATGTATCTAGTGTTTTGTGAGTCAGTGTGATTTTACAGTAGCCGGGGATGAATTGCCGGCTTTTCAAAGGAGACTGGTGCGTATAAATCGGACAGCACTCGCATGGTGCGAGTGCTGTGCGATGATTTCTCGCACCCATTGACTTGCATTGGCGATTATCATGCCAAAATCGCATCAAATCGCAGCATGCCGCAATTTTTTTCTCACACCAATTTCTGATGAGAAAAAAATCGCAAATGAGAACTCACCTATTGAATAACATTGGTCAGATTTGAATCCGATTTTTTTTCGCCTGAATATCATCCGTTTTCGGCGCCAGTGAGTATGAGCTCTATAGCAGAAATGCTCACTTGCTATGTGCCCTGACCACGGGGGTGGTGCTCATAGCAATCTGGCTATAACAACCATAGAGGTCTGCTGCAGACCTCTGGTTGCCATGCCGACCCATCCGTGACCCGACATCATGTGACGGAGTCACCGATGGGTGTGATTAGCAACATGCTCCCGGTAAGCGTGAGTTAAATGCCGCTGTCAGAGATTGACAGCGGCATTTAACTAGTTAACACCCGCGGCTGTATCGCAATTCCACCTGCGGCTGTTTTGTACACGTCGACTGTACAGATCAGCTCAAATAGTAGAAAAGACAGCGCCTCAAACGTTGGTGAAAAAAAATTCACATTTTATTCTGCCTCCTGTGGCAACGTTTCGATCCAAAGATCTTTCTCAAGCACAGTACAGGAGTGTTTCAACCCAAATTATATAGTGCAAACCCCTCCCCTCACTTTAAAGGGAATCTGTTACCCCGTTTTTGCCATATCAAAAACGGTATGACTGGTAGACTTTTAGGCCTGAATTCACGTACAGGATTATGTGGTAATGTTTGTTTTTTAACCCCTTTCTGACATATGGTGTAATAGTATGCCGATGCCAGACTTCCCCTGTTTGGTGCGGTAGGTCTCCCCCCCCGCTCCTCGGCATCTCTTGCGTAGGCAGTCTGTGAATCGCACAGACGGCGTTCTGCTTCCCGTGATTGCGCTTTTCAAATTCCCCCCCGCGCATGCGCAGTGTGCTTTGACCATCAGTGGGCAAAGCATGAAATCATTACAACGCATGCGCAACTCTTTCCTTGCCCCAGAAATCACTGCTTGCCTTGGACGACTTCCGGGGCAAGGAAAGTGAATGACAATAGTTGCGCATGCGCTGTAATAATTTTATGCTTTGCCCACTGTTGGGCAAAGCACACTGCGCATGCATGGGGGGAATTCGAAAAGCGCAATTACGGGAAGCAGAACGCTGTCTGTGCTATTCACAGATGGCGATACGCAAGAGATGCTGAGGAGCGGGGGGGAGAGGAGTGACCACCCTGATTTACAGAAAAGAATCCCGACTTTACTAAGGTATTTTGCTGTCAAAGCAGGGGTATCAGGATATATAATACCTACCGATAGCTTGCTTATGGGACGCACTATTCAGTCATATCTTTAGTTGATATGGCAAAAATGGGGTGACAGATTTCCTTTAACATGCACCAATGAAAACTAGACATAAGCCTCCATACACATATAGACATTCAACAATTAAAAATAGCCCCACATTTCTCCAGACTGCCTGCTAACAAATCACCAAAAAATACATCAACACTGATCGCTAATATACATACAGACAAATAATATAACTGTCACCATGGTATAACAGGAGAAAACTAGAGTCCAGAACTATTTAAATAAGTACAAATTTTATTAATGCAAAAAGACACACATGAGAAAACAGGACAAATGTGGTTTGTCAAAGTTAACAATGGGTTAATAGTCCAGAATCAAAAAGAAACAGACCAGCCTCCTAAGTAGTATGTGTAAAGCCAAATGGCACAGCTTAATGAGGGGAAAATATCCCTGTATGTTTGGTAATGGACACTGAAGCTATAAAAGTCATCCCACATGAGAGACTCCTAAGTTGATTAAATTAATTGATTAAACAAGTATGTGTCAAATTGCACTATGCCCTATGTGTCTTAGGCTATGTGTACACGTTGCAGAATTGCCCGGAAATCTTCTGCGGCAATCCTGCACCTCCCTGCCGGGGAAATACGCATTTTTATTAGTATGCGTATTCCTGCCAGAAACTAGCGTTTTGCAAGCGTAATTAGCTTGCAGAATGCTAGCGTTTTCCAAGTGATCTGTAGCATCGCTTGGAAAACTGATTGACAGGTTGGTCACACAAGTCACACATAGTGTTTGACAAGTGTGACCAACATTTTACTATTGATGCCGCATCAATTGTAAAAAGATCTAATGTTAAAAATAATAATAAAAAAAAAATTGTGATATTCTCACCTTCTAGCGGCCCCCGCAGCCTTCCCGCTTCAGCGACGCTCCCGGCCAATCCCGTTCCCAAGGATGCATTGCGACAATGACCCCAGATGACGTAGTATCACGCGAGACCGCTACGTCATCTGGGGTGATTCTCACAAGGCATTACTGGGACCGGGATTGGCCGGGAGCGTCGCTGAGAGGCGGGAAAGCAGCGAGGGCCGCCGGAAGGTGAGAATATCACGATTTTTTATTTTAATTATTATTTTAACAGGGATATGGTACCCATGGCCTGGAGGAGAGTCTCTTCTCTTCCAGACCCTAGGTACCATCTGCACATGGAACTCTTACTTTGCGCATGGTGGGCATAGCCACATGTGGAAAGTAAGCGATTCAACGCATTCCTCTGACAGCGGAATCGCCGCGATTCCACAAAAAGAATGAGCATGCTGCGGATTTTTCCGCAATGCGTTTCCGCAGCAGAAAAACACGCAACGTGCACATCATTGCAGAATCCCATAGGATATAATGAGTTGCGCTGGGTAAGTGTTTTTGCCGCGTTTTCGCGGCTTTCCACCGCGAAAAACCGCAGCAAAAACGCTAAGAATCCGCAACGTGTGCACATAGCCTTAGATTACTGACACTGCAGTGGGAAAAGCTGACCGCTATAGTGGGTACGAAATAACCACATCATGCAAAATAGCCTGTATTTGTACTATCATGCCCACCTAAACTGCAAGCGCCACCGCAGAGTCAGACGATACTGAGCCATTATGTAAAATGAAGATCGCACGGCAACATAACAGAAGGGGAAACTCCACTCAGTGAGCAGACAGATGGATGTATAATATACAGTGCCCACAGCACAATAATGATAAGTCTCTACAGGAACATACCCATCATGGTGCTGTCAAAGGACATACGCTAGTAACGATATATGTCACCATGAAGAACGTTTGTAAACATCAGCAACACCAATCTGCACGCAGCACCTCCCATTTTCTATGCAATTCCTATGCTCTGGTGTAATCAATAATCTAGAACATGGTAGACTTTTAGGCCTGAATTCACGTACAGGATTATGTGGTAATGTTTGTTTTTTAACCCCTTTCTGACATATGGTGTAATAGTATGCCGATGCCAGACTTCCCCTGTTTGGTGCGGACACATGACAGCTGATCTATACAGTCAATCAAAAATTCTAAGTTAAACCGCTCCTCATATAGCCAGGGTCCTACAGGACACTAATTAAGACGCACATCACATCCAGGGAGTTCATCCCGGAAAAAGTCCATACCAAATAGAAAAGACAGAGGCTCAAACGTTGGTGAAAAAGAATTCACATTTTATTCTGCCTCCTGTGGCAACGTTTCGATCCAAAGATCTTTCTCAAGCACAGTACAGGAGTGTTTCAACCCAAATTATATAGTGCAAACCCCTCCCTCACTTTAACATGCACCAATGAAAACTAGACATAAGCCTCCATACACATATAGACATTCAACAGTTAAAAATAGCCCCACATTTCTCCAGACTGCCTGCTAACAAATCGCCAGAAAATACGTCAACCCTGATCTCTAATATACATACAGACAAATAATATAACTGCAGATATATGTCACCATGAAGAACGTTTGTAAACATCAGCAGCACCAATCTGCATGCAGCACCTCCATTGTCATAGCATCCACATTCTGACGTGGGCAAAGGCACCTTCCATCTGAGCATGCCCTGGTATCTGGACGTCATCGGACACCACATCTCTCCAGACAACGCAGGCTCCTGCAGCTTAAGATCATTAGTCCAAGCACGGGCTGTCATACAGTGGGCGGTGCATATTCTAATCACAGACAAACCGCTTAATGCGGCTGTGCTTATACAAGAGGCGCCAATACACAGTAACGAACACCCATAAATGACAAACATTATACACAGAGAAAAGAAATTCACAGTTCAAGAAAATCAAAAGGGAAAACACCAACATATTAGCAGGCAATCGGGATCATCCATGGTACAGTATAATAGGTGGCTAGTAGGCCACATAGATTACAAAAACATCCTTAAGGAATAATGCACCCTGGGTAATCCTATAAAGTTAACCAGTAACCCATATTATATACAATATCAACCAATACACAGATTGGATACCCCAAGGTGCATACATCTGTACAGTGCAGTACATACAATAAATATAAATACACATATTAATGCCCACCATATATAACAGTCCATATTTCAATAAGCAATTCAAGGGGAGCTATAAAAAAAGGGTTAAAAAACCGTATACTGAGAGAAACGCACAATGAGATCAATCCCTAAGCCTTCAACCCACAAATCCCTTATAATAGGCAACCCTGATTATAATCAACATTCATGCCCCTAGGCCTCAAGGTATCCAACTCGAAAATCCATTTCAGTTCTTTTTTCCTCAGGAGAGCAACCCTGTCACCTCCCCATCTTAAAACAGGCACATCATCAATGACTCCGAACCGTAATTGGTTTACGGAGTTGGAGTGTCCAGGGATTGGAGTGTCCCAGGTTTTTGAACTGTTTCGGTACCGGAAGGTCCACCAACCCTTTCCTGATTGTGCCCTTATGCTTGCTAATTCTTGGCTTTACTTCCATTGTGGTCTCTCCCACATAGAAGAGACCACATGGACAGCTCGGATATAGACCACATAACTGCTAGTGCATGTATATCGTTTGGAGATATCATATCTCCTACCCGTAATAAGGGTGAAAAAAGTGCCCACCTTTTAGCATGTTGTTGCAGCAAGCAAAACCAAGGCAGGGAAAGTTACCAAGACTCGGACGACTGAATGTCGTCTGTATACTTTTTTTTTTTTAGAGCTGCCAATATCAGAGGAAACCAATTCATCCTTCAAATTTCTATTCTTCTATAGGAGAAAAGTGGTGGTAATTTAACCCCTTCAGGACTCAGTCTATTTTGACCTTAAAGACCTTGCCATTTTTTGCAATTCTGACCAGTGTCCCTTTATTAGGTAATAACTCAGGAATGCTTCAACGGAACCTAGCGATTCTGAGAATGTTTTTTTTGTAAAATATTGGGCTTCATGTTAGTGGTAAATTTAGGTCGATAATTTTTGCGTTTATTTGTGAAATAATGGAAAGTTGCGAAAATTTTGCAATTTTCAAATTTTTTAATTTTTTTTCTGTTAAACCAGAGAGTTATGTGACACAAAATAGTTAATAAATAACATTTCCCACATGTCTAATTTACATCAGCACAATTTTGGAACCAAAATTTTTTTTTTGTTAGAAAGTTATAAGCGTTAAAAGTTGACCAGCGATTTGTCATTTTTACAGCAAAATTTACAAAACCATTTTTAGGGACCACCTCACATTGAAGTCACTTTGAGGGGTCTATATGGCAGAAAATACCCAAAAAATTCTAAAAACTGCACCCCTCAAGCTACTCAAAACTACATTCAAGAAGATTATTAACCCTTCAGGTGCTCACAGGAACTAAAGAAAAGTGGAAGGAAAAAATGGACATTTAATTTTTCCAACAAAAATTTTCTTTTAGCATCAATTTTTTCATTTTTACATGGGCAACAGATAAAATGGATCCTAAAATTTGTTGGGCAATTTCTCCTGAGTACACAGATACCTCATATGTGGTCATAAACCTCTCTTTGGGTGCACGGCAGGGCTCAGAAGGGAAGGAGCGCCATTTGACTTTTTGAATGGAAAAATATGCTGGAATATTTAGCGGTTGCCATGTCGCATTTGGAGAGTCCCTGTTTGCCTAAACATTGGTGTTCCCCCACAAGTGACCCCATTTGGAAACTAGACCCTCCAAGTAACTTATCTAGATGCATAGTGAGCACTTTGAACCCCCAGGTGCTTTACAAATTGATCCGAAAAAAAAAGAAAGTACTTTTTTTCACAAAAATTTTCTTTTAGCCTCAGTTTTTTCATTTTCACATGGGCAACAGGATAAAATGGATCCTAAAATTTGTTGGGCAATTTATCCTGAGTACACAGATACCTCATATGTGGTCATAAACCACTGTTTGGGCGCACAGCAGGGCCCAGAAGGGAAGGAGCACCAATAGACTTTTTGAATGGAAAATTAGCTCCAATTGTTAGCGGACACCATGACGCGTTTGGAGAGCCCCTGTGTGCCTAAAAAGTGAAAACAAACACGTGACAACCATTTTGGAAACTAGACCCCTTAAGGCAGGGGTCCCCAACCACCGGTCCGCGGACCAGGACCGGGTCGTTACAGTTCTGTTGCCGGTCTGCGGAGACGGCTCAGAATGCTGGATACACGGGGAGCCGGCGCTGTAGCACTGTAGTGACAGCTACAGCCACCGGCTTCCAGAAGACAGCAATACTTACCTTCCGTCACTGCATCCCTGTCCCGACACGGCAGCTTCATCCTGTGCTGAGCGGTCACGTAATACCCTCATTAAGGTCATGAATAAGTTCGCGACTCCACTCCTATAGCGTGGCGTCCTTATTCATGACCTTAATGAGCTGTACCATGTGACCACTCCGCACAGGAAGCCGATGACGTGCCCAGATAGAGATGCAGGGACGTGCAGGGACGTGCAGCGACGGTTCGAGGAGGGTAAGTATGATGGGAAGGACAGGGTAGCCCAGCGGAGCCATGTATACAGGATTGGAGGGTGGGAGCCATGTATACAAGGATGGGAGAGTGGGAGCGGAGCCATGCATACAAGGATGGGAGGTGGGAGCGGAGCCATGTTATACAGGATGGGAGGGGTGGGAGCAGAGCCATGTATACAGGATGGAAGGGTGGGAGCAGAGCCATGAATACAAGGATGGGAGGGTGGGAGAGGAGCCATGTATACAAGGATAGGAGGGGGGGGAGCAGAGCCATGCATACAAGGATGGGACAGGGGAGCCATGTATACAGGATGGAGGGTGAGAGCGGAGCCATGCATACAAGGATGGGAGGAGGAGCGGAGCCATGTATACAGGATGGAGGGTGGGAGCAGAGCCATGCATACAAGTATGGGAGGGGGGAGCAGAGCCATGTATACAGGATGGGAGGGTGAGAGCGGAGCAATGAATACAAGAAGGGAGGGTTGGAGCGGAGCCATGTATACAAGGATGGGAGGCTGGGAGCGGAGCCATGTATACAAGGATGGTGTTGTGAATATGCTGGAGGGGGCTTCTGAGCTGGGGGTCCCTCCGGTGGTTGCTGAGGGTAATGAACTGATTAATGAATGGCCTTCAGCTGGCGCTGAATGGTAGGATTGTAAGTGGCCTGAGTTCCCAGCAGCCTTGCCGGTTATCAATTGTTCCTTCTGGTCTTGCTTGAAGCACTGCTAGTTTCCTGCTCTCCTTCAGATAAGTGTTTGCTGTTTTTTTTCTCTGGTTGATTTTCTCCGCTGGCTTGCTGCCTGCAGTGGACTGCAGCCTGTCCCCTTTTGGGGTCTGGCGCTGCAATTGTTCTCCGTTTGTGTTCTGCACTTTTGCTTTGCTCTTTTGTTACTTTTTATTTGCTGAATAGCGTTTTGTTACACCAATATCTGATTTAGGTGGATGAGATCGTGTGATCTCAGGTTTTTTGGCAATCAGAAGTGTTGGTATTTTTGTTAGGGTTTTTTTTTTGGATTGCAGTCAGAATTCTTTCCTGTACTTTTCTGTCTAGACAGATTGGGCCCCAGCGTTTGCTCATTTCTATTTTCTGTCTGTATCCGTGCTTTCTTCTTGTCTAACCGCCATTACATGTTTGGGGGCTTCCTATTTTCTTTGGGGGTCTGCTCCGGGGCAGATAGCTTTCATTTTTCTGCCTTTAGGTGTAGTTATCTCTCAGGCTGTGACGAGGCATCTAGGATCAACGTAGGAACGCTCCACGGCTACCTCTTGTTGTGTGGTTAGTTCAGGTTACTGCAATCCAATAGGGTTCCAGCCTCTTGGTGTATTACGCTTTTTGCTATTTCTCCTCAGTTACCGAAACATAACAGTATAACCGGCCAAAAAAAATGAAAATTGTATGGTTCTCACAGAAGGGAAAATAGTAAAAAAGGAAACTGTTGAATTTTTTTCCCCCTCTTTTCTCTGGATGCTGAGGAGAATTTTTTTTTTTTCTCTCAGTGGAGTTTTCACACGTTGTCTGGCCATGTAGATCACTTGCCATTGAGGTTCGGAGTATTTCTACCTATCTTGCTGGGTTGCCCGGTTGTGGAACCCAGGATTCCCATGCCAGATTTGTTTTTGGGGGATCGATCTAAAATTTTTGAATTTCAAAAATAACTGTAAGTTGTTTTTTGCCTTAAGGCCTAAGTCATCTCCCCTGCTGCGCGGCGACCCTCCGGATTGGGCTTTTTCCCTGACACCTGGGGGTCCTGTTTTGAATGATATTGATGTATTTTTTTTAGGCTCTGGGGTTATTGTACGATGAACCTAATGTCACTGATCAAGCTGAAAAGATCTTGTTGGCATTAAATCAGGGTCTTGAAGACGCTGAGTTGTACTGTCAGAAATTTCGAAAGTGGGTAGTCCTGACCAAATGGAATGATCATGCTTTGGCAGCCCTTTTTCGAAAAGGGTCTGTTAAAAAAAGTAAAGGACGTTATGGTGGGATTCCCTGTTCCCTCTGGTCTTAATGATTCTATGTCTTTGGCTATTCAAATTGACAGACGTTTGCATGAGCGCAGAGGTATGCGTGAGATAGTGTTGCCTTGTGAGCCAGCTCCTGAGCCCATGCAATGTGATGGGTGACTTTGGGCTCAGCGTCATTGAGTTTCGTAGCGCAATGGGTTATGTTTCTACTGTGGTGACGCTTCCCATGCTATTTCTGTCTGCCCTAAGCGGGGAAGCGCTTTTGCACGCTCAGTTGTTCTTGGGTAGTGTTCAGACTAAATTTCTGTTGACTGTTACCTGATTTGCTCCCTGTCCACATTTTCTGCTCAGGCTTTTGTTGATTCTGGAGCAGCCGTTAACCTGATGGATTTTGACTTTGCCAAACGTTGTGGGTTTCCCATGAATACCCCTGTGGAAGTCATTTCTTGGCTGGCATTGATTCTACCCCTTTGGTGGAGAAAAACCCCGAGTTTTCTATTCAGGTGATAATGAGGGTTGAACCAGAATCATCAGGAAAGTTGCAAATTTCTGGTGTTGCATAATCTGCATGATTATTTACTGGGTTTCCCTTGTTTTCAGACTCATAACCTGTTTTGGTTGGGAAATCTGTGTCTGTGACCAGTTGGGGCCGCCAATGTGTTAATATGACACCCTTTTTTTTCGCCTCTCCCCATCTCAGAAGTCCCTGACTTTTTGATGATTTTTCGATGTGTTTGGAAATAAATCGCTCCTTGCCCCCTCCCCAGGAGCTAATTGCGCTATTGAATTAGGCCTGTTAAATTTCCTAAAGGCGCCTTTTAATTTATCTGTACCTGAACCGTGCATGCGATCTTTATCAAGGAGTCATTGGAGAAGGTTATATCGACCATCCTCTTTCACCCTTGGGCGCCGGTTTTTTCTTTGTGGCCAAAAAGGATGGTTCAGAGGCCGTTATTGATTATCGCCTCCTGAAAAAGATCACGTTAAATACAATATCCGTTTACCTTTGATTTTGACCTATTTTCCAGAGTGAAAAGTGCTACTTGGTTTTACCAACTTGACCTCAGGGGGGCTATAACCTTATTCGCATTAAGCACGGGGATGAATGGAAGACGGCGTTTAATACCCAGAGGGGCATTTTGATACCTAGTAGCCTTTTGGGCTTATAAGCCCCTTCCTCTTCCAATCTTCTGAATGATATTTTCAGGGATTTGGTGGATAAATTTCGATTGTTTATTTGGATATATCTTTTTTTTCCAAGACTGGGATCTCAGGAACATGTTCGGACTGTGTTCCGATTTTTTAGAGAGAATCTTTTGTATGTGAAGGGTCAAAGTGTCTTTTTGGCGTAAGAAGATTAATTTGGATTCATTTTGTCTCCGTCTGTTATTGAAATGGCCCCGTCAAGGTTCGGCCATCTGTTTGGGTTTAACTACTCATTGAAGGCTCTTCAAGATTTTTGGGTTTTGCCAATTTTTATCGAAATTAAATTTGGGAATTTCTCTGGTATTGTTTAAACCTTTCTGATCTGACCAAAAAGGGTTCCGATGTGGTGAATTGCCCACAGGCAGTTTCGCATTTCAGGAACTTAAGCGAGATTCTTTCTGCTCCTGTTAAAACCCAGCCTGATGTTTCTCTGCCGTTTCAGGTGGAGGTTGATGCCTCTGATTGGGGCAGGTGCCGTTTTTGTCCCAAAGGGATCCAGAGAACCTAAGAGTAACCCTTTGCCTTTTTCTCTCGAAAATTTTCTCCAACTGAACAATTATGCGGGGTAATCAGGGTTTTGGCCATGAATGGGCCTTTGAAGATTACAATTGGCTGGAAGGAGCCAAACATCAGGTGGTGGTCCTCACGGACCATAAGAAACCTGGTTATCTCGAATCGCCAAGCGACTTAACCTAGACAGGCAGGGGGCCTTTTTTCACACTTTTTAATTTTGGGTTTCTTTTCTTCCTGGCACTAAGAATGCAAGGCGGATGCCCTTCCGGATTTTATTTGAAGATTCTCCGAGTTATCTGTCCGCGTTATTTTGAAGAGGTGGGTTCTTTCCGCCATTTCGCCCAATTGAGACTGGTCGGAAGGGTGTCAGGAGGATAAACCGAGCGCTGCCCTTTGGGAAGTTGTTTGTTTTCCCGACCATGGAAAAAGAGTGTGATGTCTGAGATTCATTGTTCCGTGTTGGCTGGTCCCCGGG